>WJSH01004106.1:278201-321632 GCA_009757365.2 Lepidium campestre
TTGCTATGTTTGGTACTTTGTGAAAACTAACTTATTCTGTTTTCTAAATTGAGTGTCATCAAGCACGATTATTGGGTTATATAGCTGGGCTGGATCCGATTATCTTAGCCCAAAACTATAACTTATAAGCCCATGAACCGATTTCTAATCCGGTGCTTCACAGAGTATGATCAAAACGAGAGAGACTGTCAAAATTGTTTAGAGCTTCTGCGAACTCTTATCCTTTCAATTGAACACTGTCATCACTCATCAGCTTCTCAATCAAGAGATAACTTCGCCAATCCAATCTCATCACTAGCATGAAGCGTTCGTCTACTTTTGCACTTGGTGGGTTTTCTTTTGATTTTTAAGTTTTTGCACAAATATGATCAACGCGTGATTCGGTTTCCAGGAAAGAGAATCCATGGCTGCTTTTAATGTTCTTTGTGGCAATCGATTCCTATTCAAAGGAAGTAAATTTTCTGAGAAATCTAGTAGGAAGGTTTCTTCGAGGAGTAGTGAGCGCATTTGTGTCGCTAGAACCAAGAACCAGTCGTATAGTTGCAGAAGACTTGGTAGATTTCTGGAAATCGGGGACATCAGAATTGGGTTTAGTGGTCATAGCAATTCTCCAAACGGGTTTTCTTGTAATAGTGAGATTAAGCGACTGGTGACTCGTGATTATGGAGATAAGGAGACTGGTATTAGTGAAAATGGTAGAAGTAAAGGGAAGAGAAGAAGATTTTCTCTTAGGCTTCGACCTAGATTACGTTTATTGAGCATGAGACTTGGGAGATTCAATTTCAGAGCATCAATGGAGGATTTTCGATTCTTTTTGAAAAAGAATATCAAAAGAGTGATATTATCTACTGGTGTGGCTGTTGTCTTTGGACTGTGTTATTTGTTCTTGAGGTTAACAGCTGTTCCGTCTCCATCCAGTGTTCCTTACTCAGATTTTGTAACGAATCTTCGAGGTGGTTCTGTTTCAAAAGTTTTGCTTGAAGAAGGTTCCCGTCGGATCTATTACAACATTAATGACAATGTTAAGGTTGAGGATGTTCAAAAGTCCGAAACTTTAGAAGAAGCCGCGATCCAAATTGATGGTGGCACAGTAGGAACCGTGACTGAATCTGTAACGAAAGAGGAAACTCCACGAAAGGTTCGAGCTTTGACTCCTGTGTGGAAGTATGTAACGAGAAAAGTCGATCATGATGAGAAGTTTCTTCTTAGTTTAATGAGGGAGAAAGGCATTACCTATAGTTCAGCTCCTCAATCTGCATTGATGTCAATGAGAACTACTTTGATAACAATCATCTCTCTGTGGATTCCTTTAACACCGCTTATGTGGCTTCTTTATCGGCAACTCTCTGCATCTAACAGCCCTGCAAAAAAACGACGGTCTAAGAATCCCACAGTTGGATTCGATGATGTTGAGGGCGTTGATTCTGCTAAAGACGAGCTCGTGGAGGTAAAAATATCCGTAAATGCAACAGTTTTAGTGTAAGTTTGAAGTCCAACCTTCGTGTATTTTGGTGTTTTTTCTTTGTAGATAGTCTCATGTCTTCAAGGAAGTATAAACTACAAAAAACTAGGAGCAAGGTTACCTAGAGGTGTGCTTTTGGTTGGTCCACCAGGGACAGGTAAAACCTTGTTGGCTCGTGCTGTAGCTGGAGAAGCGGGAGTTCCGTTTTTCTCTGTTTCCGCTAGTGAGTTCGTTGAATTGTTTGTTGGAAGAGGCGCAGCGAGAATCAGAGATCTTTTCAATGCAGCTAGGAAAAACTCTCCTTCCATTATATTCATCGATGAACTTGATGCAGTTGGAGGAAAACGCGGAAGGAGTTTCAACGATGAGCGTGACCAGACGTTAAACCAGGTAAAGAATCAACACTTAGAAACGTTTTAACCATGTAGACACCATTATTGATATGCTTCAAGCTGCTTCCTCTGTAGTTGCTTACTGAGATGGATGGATTTGAGTCGGACACAAAAGTCATTGTAATTGCAGCAACTAACCGACCAGAAGCATTAGACCCAGCTCTTTGTCGGCCAGGAAGGTTCTCCAGAAAAGTTGTGGTTGCAGAGCCAGACCAAGAAGGCCGTCGGAAGATCTTGGCCGTACATCTGAGAGACGTCCCTCTAGAAGAAGATGCATTTCTCATATGTGATCTGGTTGCTTCTCTAACTCCTGGATTCGTAGGTGCTGATCTCGCCAATATTGTCAATGAAGCTGCATTGCTCGCAGCTCGTAGAGGTCAGTCTTTAAGTGACCTTATTCATCAAAACTCAACAATATCCAAGAAATCTTGTAGCTTCCAGGATTATGAAGTCTGTGGTTTTCAGTTTATGGGTTTAACCTTCGTTTGCGTTTTCGTATTGTTGTTTTCAGGTGGAGAATCGGTGGCACGAGAAGATATAATGGAAGCGATAGAGAGGGCGAAATATGGAATCAATGACAAGGAAGTGAGGTCAAGAACTCTAGGTAATGAGCTGAGCAAGCTGTTCCCATGGATGCCGTCTTTGGCTAGAAGGAACGGACCAGATCAAGACGGTTTACAAGGACCTTTAGGTTACCAAACTCTCAGCTAAACCAAACCATTGATACGAAGTTTACTTCTTCTTTTTTTGTATCTGAAATTTTTGTGAATGTACGTTTCTTGTGTTCCGATGTCTGTTTCAGAAGCCCAGTCAACGTTTTCTAAGTAACATGTCATACGAAACGTACACACATTCGTGTGTTTACATGAGTCGACAATCCAACGAAACGATAATAATATACTTAATACAATTTTCTAACACATATTAGACCGTTTGCTTATATAATTTTCAACAAATAGATAAAAGTTTATTAATTTATTAAATGACGAATATATATATTAATAACGTATGAATTAAATCAAAGAAAGTCAACCCACCATGAAAACGCTATAATAATTTAGTCGCGTCGTGCAACATTTCCGGTAACAAGATATCCAAGTCCGTGACGTCTCGCCGGAAAAACCATAAACAATAAGCTACACATAACCCCAACACCCACCGGAACAATGTCCAAAACATGTTTCGTCTCCAACTCTGGCGACGGACAAAAGCAATCTGTTACATACTTATCTCTTAACGCAACCGCTCCAAACACTAAAACCGACAATGTAGCGTGGATCCAGTCAATAACCCGCATCCGATATTTGGCTAAATCGGGTAAACCCAACCCGGACGGGTCAGGATAGTCAATGACCCACATGCCTTTGAACGTGACGAAACCGAAGTAAATAGTTCCGTCGTCGGCTTTAACGCTATCAGTGAAAGAGCTGATGAAGCAAGACGCAGCTAAGAGGAAGAGAAGAACAGCGGTTAGAAAACGCGTTGCGTGGTCACAAACGCCGTTTGAAGTGAAAACCGGCGTTAAGAGTTGAAACGCGAGGAGTGTTCCCGTTGGGAGGAGGTTGGAGAGATTGGCTGCTGACGTCAGTGTGTTTGACATGGCTCGTTGAGAAATTGACGTCTGTCTTTCGAGCATCACGGTTCGTGTCTCTAAAAGTGGCTGGTCGGAAAATTTGTCGGGCTTCGGCGACTGAATACTTCCATTTCTTAAACGAAGGGCAGACATTCTTTTAAATTTGGTCAAGTACTTTGAAATGAATGTTGATGATGTTGGTGATTAACAAAAATGATGATACAATTTATAGATGTTAATACATTGAAACAACAAATCATAACCAAGTTTACACATAATGTATATTTGACTAGCGTAGATGCATTGATTAAAGAATAATATATACATGAATATATGTTTATCTGCATGAGTTTTTAAAAGATTGGATTAGCTTAGTTGCATTAATCTGATTCTTTTTCTTTAAGTTAACATTCTGTTTATAGTTACCTTGTCGAATTGGATTTAGTTGTTATAATATGGGGTAACATATATAATTTGTTGATAATCGTGTAAAAAAAGTCAACAGATAAATGTTGGCCAAAACGTCGTCGTTCTTGTAAGATTCGCACAAGTACTACTAATAGTATAGGAGAAGTGGACGAAAGTAACAAATAAAACCCGTAAAGGTCGAAATCGAATCTCTCTCCGACGATCTCATCCATGGCGGAAGGCGGCGAAGATCCTCAGCGGTTGAAGAAAATTGCGGCGGCAGCTTACGAATACGACAACGACGCTCGATGGGCGGATTACTGGTCCAATATCCTCATCCCTCCTCACATGGCTTCTCGTCCCGAAGTCGTCGAGCATTATAAGCGCAAATTCTACCAACGCTACATCGTCCGTACTATCTTCCCTCTTGAATTTGAATATCTATACTTCATTACTTTGAGTTCGGGTTTGACTGTTGACTTGTGTGCGCTACTGATTTGGGGATTTTATGTGGACTTTGAATCTTAGGTTTTACAAGTGTGTTACAGTTGCTCGATTTTACGATTGGGCGTTTCGATTTTCGTTCTGCAAATTTGCTTAGTGCCTGTTTCCGTATCTCCTCTTGATTAGTTAATTTAAGCGGAGGGTCTTTTTATATTATGAAGACTCCATGATGTTCATCTCTGCTCTTTCCCTATGAAGATTTCCAAACTTATTGGTCTGGTTTTGTTTCTGAATCTTGTGCTTATACTGCCATGGCCTTTTTTGTAGGATTCTGATTTTGTTGTGGAACCTATGTCGACTTCATCTTCGTCTTCGCAATCTGCCAGGCAATCTGCATCTTCAACGACATCTTCTAATTCAAATGAACAAGTTCGTTCACGGAACTCAGGTGAACTTTCTTTGTCTGATTTTCTTGACCTTCCAATTTATTCTTTTTGAGATGAGATGACCTTTCTTCTTACTACCAAAAACCGACTAAACTCTGTGCCTCAGGGTCAGTTCCTCGAACTTCTGGATCATCTGCTACGTCAGGTGCAGTCCCAACTTCAGTGCGCTGGGATCAGCAGACAATTCAGTTTTCAGTCAATGCTTGGGTAAGATAATGTTTCCGGTTGCATTTTCTTGCTCTTGGTGCACATGTTATCATATTCTATTCGAAGTGTCTTTTCCTTCATATATATTATTTTGAATAGAATATCTCCTTATGCATTGAACTGCAGACAGAGTATCTGATTGTTTTAATTATCACAACTCTAGAATTACACAAGACTCAGTTCTTGAAAAAGACCTACCTCCTTGTTAGGGCTATTAGTTGGGATTGCTGTTGTTATCTGCTGTTCACTCCTTTACTCGAACAGTAATGAGATGGTGTATATCGTCTTTATGTTCTCCTTTCTTGCTGAATGTTTGTAGTGTACTCAGATATGAACGAAGGGAGACTAATGCATTTTGTCTGCGTACTTAGCCTAACTATTTCCCGTTTCATGTCTCAAAATCTATTTCATATTTTGCAGGTTTTTGTTATAGCTGTGCTGGCAGTGCTACCTCTTGTACCAAAGAGTCTCTCAAATAGGGCTTATCGTCTATCATTCATGGGAACTGCATGCTCATCTCTATATTCCTTATACACCTTATACGGGGTAAGCCATGTATTTTCACGTTTTTTTCTCTCTAGGAATCATGCAATGCAAAATTTTGCTGCGTATAAACTTCACTTTACGTATTTGCAGAGGCCAAGGGCATGGAATATGCAAGGGCTGCAGGTCTATTTACAATCAATTGTGGCAGCAAAGGATTTCATCTATTTTATCTACTGCCTTACATTCGTCACTTCGAATCTCTGTCTCAAGTGTAAGAGTTTATTGAAAAATCTAATGTGAATGTCATCGCATTACATATATTTCTTATAACTAGTCTCCTTATCGATCTCTTGCAGTTGCTTTGATTCCCATCTTGTGCCGGGCACTTGAACAAGTAGCCAAGTTCTTGAGGCGTAACTTTGCTCGGTCCAACATATACAGGTAATTGCATCCAGCTGATTAGTGGCTTTCAATGTAGAGTAGTCGGTTCCATGAGTGAATTATAACTGATGCTCGTCTCTTTTTATGTGTTTTGTTTTGTGACACTTATCAGAAAATATTTGGAAGACCCTTGTGTGTGGGTGGAGTCGAATACAACTACCCTCAACATCCTCTCATCGCAGTCTGAGATAGCCATTGGATTCCTTCTGATTATCTCTCTGCTCTCGTACGCTCTTTCATCCTTTTAGAAGCGCTAATAGTTAATACGCACCAAGTTCCATGTCCCCATTTACTGGTTTCACTAATCTGATCAAAATTTTGATTACTTTGCTGCAGATGGCAACGCAACTTTATACAGACGTTCATGTACTGGCAGCTGTTAAAGCTGATGTATCAAGCACCGGTAACAGCAGGTTACCACCAGAGTACGTGGAGCAAAATCGGGAGGACGGTGACTCCGCTTATCCAACGTTACGCTCCTTTCTTGAATCCTGTAGTCAGTGCCGTTCAGAGATGGTGGTTCAGGTGATGAACTAACAACAACAACAACAAAAACTGTCGAGGTGAATTTTGAAATCACTTTAGAAAACGAAAATGCTGAGGTTTTATAGCTTGCAACAACACATCTTTCCTTTCAAAGTAGATTCTTCTTCTTTTTTAATGTTTTTTTTGTGGTTATCCCTGAAATAAAAAACATGTTACTGATTTTCTTTTGGTTTCCAGTTTAGATATATGTGACTAATTCCCTTGTGCACAGGGATCATTTTAAGATTTGTAATATTTTTAATTACACGAGACGAGAGTGATTAGATGATAACTTTTTCCCAAAAAATTATTTATAGAAGTTACAATTGATTGGTCGTAATTGACATGTAGATGAGTGGTTTTTGTTAAAATAATGAAAAAAAAAGAATAGTATTAGTTTATAGATAATCCAATTTTAGGAAGAAGCGAACAATCATGTCTTCTTTGGTTGGTGCGCGTGCCACCGCTATCATTATCGAACAAGTTTCAAAGTGTGGGACCCAGAATTACGCAAAGCGGCAGCTGTCCGAAGTTAGAACATACGAGTGTCTACTGTCGAGACTTCAAAACACAAATGGTTACCAATAGCGTTTACGTTAGCGGTTCACTATTGTTTTCGTTTCAAATCATCAACTTCGGAACTCTTCAAAATATATACCATACATCATGAGAATCGAATAATACATAATATCCACAAATTACATCGTTAAATAACCGAGAAAATACTTTCAATAAATTCGATATAATCAATAAGTTAGTAGAGATTTTTAAATATTTATCCTTGTTGTCCCTTTTAGGAAGAGAGAGGGAGAGAGCCGCACATGCGGTAAAGCTCAGAGAACCAATAAAAATAATATAAGAAGCCAAAAGAGGCTCTCAGAGATACACGATTTTGGAGGATTCTCAATTCGAGATCCAATATTATTTCTCCGGCTGATTTCACGGCGGAGATGCAGTATTCTTCCGAGGAAATGGCGCTGCTTCATGGCTCCAACAAGTTATGTTCATCACCAGAACAGGTTCGTCGAAGAGTCTCCTGTAAGTCTTCTTCTACGGAAGGCTCGAGTCTAATTTGCCGGCAGCAGTCCTTCGGTCGCGAAATCGGCCATGCAGCTGCCGAGACGTATTTGATAACTCGCCTTAGCTTCAACCTTCTTGGATATCTCGGGTATGAATATTTACCACAAGTTCATGATTCCTCTCATGGATTTACGTTCAATTTCTTGAATTTCCTTGTCCATGAATCTTTCTTTAACTCAAGTTTATGGACATGTGATGTGATGTGATGATGATGATGATGATGTTTCCATATTTTATAGGGTATTGATGTAAGAAAAGTTTAATTTTATTGTTTTAAAGTTAAAATTCAGGGTAGGTTATCGGTGGATCACAAGATTACTGGCTCTTGCTTGTTATGCAATCCTCCTTATGCCTGGTTTTCTTCAAGGTATTATATCTCTCTCCTTCTCTATATATGAAGTTGTTTCTCAATTTTTACACATTAATTAATTACAGATTTTTCTTATATCTTGTGCAGTTGCATATCTATATTTTTTCTCATGTCAAGTAAGGAGGAGTATAGTTTATGGAGATCAACCGAGGAATAGGTATCTTTGTGACATGTCGATGGAGATCATTATATTGAAATCACAACTCCAGATTAAAATAAGATAATTTGGCAGGCTGGATTTGTACTTACCAGCAACCAATGATGGGCTTAAGCCGGTTGTTGTATTTGTGACTGGTGGAGCTTGGATCATTGGCTACAAAGCCTGGGGTTCTCTCTTGGGACTTCAGCTAGCAGAAAGAAACATCATTGTTGCATGTCTAGATTACAGGTATAACCAAATCAAACTAATATTTACATTCATTGCTTTCCCTTAATTTTGTATTATGCAAAACATTCAATATGTTTAGGCACGGTCACGTAAAAAAAAAACAAAGAAGCAAAATCTGAGTTTATTATGGAATAATCACGCCCACTCGCATCAGACGCGCGTAGAGCGCGTGTCACCGAAAACTGCGTTTTTTGGCAAATTTTAAAAAATTTAGAGAGACGAGCGAGTGAGAAAAATTAGACTCAATTGAAGACTAAAACAAAGCCGTGATGGGCTAATGAATACGTAAGCCCAAATACTCTAATCCCTAAACCAAAACGTGATCCGGTTTCTAAACCCTAAACCAAAATAAATAAATAAATAAATAAACATTTTTTTTTGTCTTATAAATGAACCTATTTTAAGAGTTCACACTTCACATTCTCTTATTTTTCTTCAATTTTTTAGACTTGTAAATGTAAGCAATCCTTTATTTTCTCATATATATTAAGTATTAACCAAGCAATCTCTTGTTTTTGGTCCAGAAACTTCCCTCAGGGAACAATTAGTGATATGGTAAGAGATGCTGCTGAAGGAATCTCATTTGTCTGCAACAACATCTCTGCATTTGGAGGTGATCCTAACAGGTTTGAGCTCATCAACTTGGTTTCTGTTCAGGTGTCTATTGCTTATGGCCTCTGAGTAATTGAACCATGTCTGCTTCTTTGTGTAGAATCTATTTGATGGGGCAATCAGCTGGTGCACATATCTCTTCTTGTGCTCTCTTCCAACAAGCTATTAAAGAATCAAAAGGAGAGAGCATCTCATGGAGTGTTTCTCAGATAAAAGCTTACTTTGGTTTATCTGGAGGGTAATTACTTGGCCTAGCTTCTAACTTTTTCAAATGGGTTTACTCTCGGATCTAGTAGACACAATCTGCTCACCATTTGAAAACCTTGGGACAGGTACAATCTCTTCAATCTGGTTGAGCACTTTCATAATCGAGGCCTATATCGTTCGATTTTTCTAAGGTAAACCTTCTGATCAACCATATCTTTCTAACTTCGAACATTTAAAAGCCTTTAGTTACACATTCATTAACTTGCAGCATAATGGAAGGAGAAGAGTCCTTTGAACAATATTCTCCCGAAGTAAAATTGAAAGACCCGAGTGTTAGAAAAGCCGCATCTCTCTTGCCTCATATTATACTCTTTCATGGATCTGCAGATAATTCCATTCCACCTGAAGCAAGGTCAGCTCACCCTCTTAGATATATGAAGTCAAGAATCCGGCAATTGCTTGTTTTGGTCAACTGACAACTGTTCTTTCTTTTGTAGCAAACATTTTACAGATGCTCTTCGAGCTGCTAAAGTGAAAGCCGAACTAGTTATGTACAAGGGTAAAACACATACCGATCTATTTCTTCAGGTAAGCAACAGAAACCACCATTAAAAGATCATATACTACATAGCTCAATGTTGTCTAAACACATCACAATTTGCATTGCAAGGATCCTCTGAGAGGCGGTAAAGACGAGCTATTTGATCATATAGTCCATATGATACACTCCAATGACAGTGATGCATTGAAAGACGATGCAGTTGCGCCACGAAGAAGACGACTTGTTCCGGAGTTCTTGTTGGATCTGGCTGGCAAGGTCAGCCCTTTTTGAAAAAGAAAACCAAATCTTGGATACTGTTCTTCTTGTAGCTTCTTGATTGTCAATTTATTTGTTGTTCTGTTATTTCTTCTTCTTCGATTTGTATATTTCGACTTACATGTTTATATGATATAAGAGTGTGTCTCTCTTTTCACCAGTAATTGCTTAAAGCTTAAGCCTACACACATGAGTTATCCCACAAACTAAAATGTATTTCATCGATCCACCGATCCAAAAGCATCAAACTGAAGCTACCTCTCAGATAATCATAATTACATTGAAATGAAGAAACTACATTGCAGGAAGTGGGTTATAGATACAGATGCTTTCAAAGAAGCTGTTGTCATTCAATTTGTTTTTAACAAGATTCCTACTATTACCTGAACAACACACATCAAGCCAGTAGCAACTTAACAATGAAGGCCATAGTATTCTCAGGTATAAGTCAAAAACCTAAACCACTTATCATGAAGCTAGCAAAGATGGACATGTTGTAATAAGGGATCAAATCAACTCACAAGCCCTTTTCCCTTTGCTCTGCAATATGCTTGTAAACTCTCAAAGTTTTACTTCTCATGGGCTCTATCAACTTCTCTGTCTCCTCAATGATCTCTTTTGGCCTTTGAACATCCATGTAATCAAACCATTCTTCTACTGTCATTTTTCCTAAATCTACTACTTCTATTTTCTCTACATTCTTATTGCTCGATCCCTGCTCAACCTTTTCCTCACCACATCCATCATCTGATGCTGCAATTTCAACCCCCTCACTCTTACATTCAATTGTATTACAACATTCTTCTTGGACTAAACCCATATCTTTTAAGTTCTCTGTCTCTCCATCTTCTCTAACAGTACATCCCAAGTCATCTTCTCCTAATGTGCTCTTCTTCCCTAACTCAATCTCCACCTGCTCTGCTCTCTTTGATCCATCACCTTCTTTCTCATCACACTTGTCATCACTTCTTTGACTGCAACTTTCCTGAGCTTCATTTCTCTTATCTTCTTCAACATAACGGTTCTTCAAAGCCTCGTCTCCGGCATAATCATCTTTTTTAGCTTCCATATCTACTACGCTCTTGGACGGCTCCAGCTCCATTTTCTTCCTCTTTGCACGGCTTTTTCGGGCTTGGTTCAGGACCATCTCTAGCTCCAGAAAAGAATCTCCACCAATTTCAGTTTTCTTGCTTCTCGTAGCCCTTGAAGTTCTCTTCTCATTTTTCTCCTCTAAAACAGTAGCAGCACTCTTTACATTCTCCAATCCAAGACATGCATTTCCAATCTGCTTGTTCCTTGTCGCTCTCTTCCTGTCTGAGATTTCCATTCCCTTTGGAGTATCCTCGACTTCCAATTTGACTGCATTCAAACCCAGTGTCTGTACACTCTCAGTGTTCTTCATACTTCTCTGAACCCTAGAGTTCCTATTTTCCTCCTCCGTAACTTCTTCTCCCTTCGTAATTCCACTACTTTGCTGCTTCCGGGGCCTCCCAACCCTAGCCTTGATCTTATTCTCATTTTCCTCCTCCGTAACTTCTTCTTCCTTCGTAATTTCACTACTTTGCTGCTTCCGGGGCCTCCCAACCCTAGTCTTGATCTTATTCTCATTTTCCACCTCCAATTCCTTATCTTTATCGACGATATCTTTCAGATTTCTTTGTCTCGAAGCCCTAGTTCTCTTGGGCAGTTCACGTTCGTCTTGCTTCGACGATCTACCCTTGCGCGTTGGTTTGTCCTGAACCGGCTCAATAGGATCCGGATCCGGGTCCGAAATAGCGAGACGCTTGTTATTCCTCCTTGGTCTGGGCGGAAGCTTAAGCTCTTGCGCTTCAACATCAGTCACAAAGTTCACTACAAGGGAAGTGTACTCACCAAGCTTGATTATGTCCCCATGACGAAGATTAACGGGTGTATCTGGGTCAAGAGTTTCCGAATTTAATATGGTGCCGTTGGAAGATCCTAAGTCGTGGATTATCCAGTTCTCAGAATCGGACACGATCCGGAGATGCTTGGTGGAGATTCCGGCGTCTTTGACGGCGATATCATTACCACGAACGATACGGCCAATCCGAGCAGTGGATCCGGGTTTGAAGTTCAAAGAATCGCCAGCTCTTGGACCCTGAGTGAACTCGAGCTTCAGCAATGGCGAAACCATCGTTTATGAGTAAAGTGTCTCGGCGAAGCTTTGGTTGGTTTGATCCGAAATGGAATTTGAACTTTCCGTGTGTCAAAACGGTGCTGAAACACACTAATCTAATTAAGCCCAATGGGCTTTGCTTTATTTAATTTAATAATAAGCCTACAAGTTACTAGAATACGCCTTTTAGTAACAAACCCATCTAAGGCCCATATAAACATTTATTAGTCACATGGAAGCGATGAGGCTATTGAACTTGTGGCTCATCCTAATCTCTTCACTAAAGGCTTATTTGTCATATTCCTATTGGACATTACATATCCACCATATATGCCTTTGCCATGTCAGCTTTTTCTCCTCTCCACGTCAACATAGGGGGGTCCCACCGAGAAAGCTACCATAGGAAGAGATGGTTACAGAGTTACAGAAGACACTTGGTGTGGATTTGTTCTCCTTTGTGACAGAGACTTTAATGAAATGAATCCTTGGTTCAAAACACAGGCAGCCACAAGATGATCCAACTACTTTTAATGACCACTAACATTACGCCACGTGTCCATCTCCAAAGATCTCATCTTTCTCTTCTCACGGGCAGATATAGTAGTCTCATTAGCCTTCCCTCTACGATTACAACAACCTCTCTTTAGTTTCTTAGTAAAAATGTTGAAAGAAGAGAGCAACGAGAGTGGTATGTGGGCACGAGCTTGTGACACGTGTCGATCAGCCGCATGCACTGTCTACTGTGAAGCTGACGCTACTTACTTGTGCACAACCTGTGATGCTCGAGTTCACGCAGCTAATCATCTTGCTTCTCGCCATGAACGTGTTCGTGTTTGCCAATCATGTGAGTCTGCCCCGGCTGCGTTTTTGTGTAAAGCAGACGCTGCGTCTCTTTGCACAACTTGTGATGCAGAGATTCATTCCGCAAACCCACTAGCTAGACGTCATCAGCGAGTTCCGATTCTGCCAATATCTGAAAACTCTTGCAGCTCCATGACCCGAAGCGAGACTGATGCAGATAACGATGAGGATGATCGAGAGGTGGCTTCCTGGTTACTGCTAAATCCAGGGAAAAACAGCGGCAATCAAAACAATGGCTTCCTGTTTGGTGTTGAATACCTTGATCTTGTGGATTACAGCTCCAGCATGGACAATCAGTTTGAAGATCATCAATACAGTCAATACCAGAGGAGCTTTGGAGGAGATGGAGTTGTGCCACTTCAAGTTGAAGAATCAACCAGTCACCTGCAACAGAGCCAACACAACTTTCAGTTGGGTATCAACTATGGCTGTTCCTCCTCTGAGGCTCACTACAACAACTCCTTAAATGGCCTAAACCATAGCGTAAGCTTTGTTCTATATAATTAGTATGTTGTTTCATCACAAGTATATATGCTTCATCTTATGAGAACTGAAAATGTCTTTTGTTTATGTCATTAGGCATCGGTTTCGTCAATGGACATCAGTATTGTTCCAGAATCAACAGCAAGTGACATGACAGTCCAACACTCAAGAACGCCTAAAGACCAACTATCTGGTCCTCCTACTCAGATGGTACAGCAGCTTACTCCAATGGAGAGGGAGGCTAGAGTCCTGAGATACAGAGAGAAGAAGAAGACAAGAAAGTTTGACAAGACAATAAGGTATGCTTCAAGAAAGGCATACGCAGAGATAAGACCACGGATCAAGGGGAGATTCGCAAAGAGGATAGAAACTGAAGCTGAGGCAGAACAACTCTTCTCAACATCTCTAATGTCTGAGACTGGATATGGAATTGTTCCTTCCTTCTAAACTCCTATGGCAAATATGGACCTCATTGCATGATGTAAATTACTTCTAGTTTGGATTTTCACAAGATGTTATGTATAGCTAAGCATATAGATCCGTAGTTTTGTGACCTTTGTCTAACTATTACGAGTGAATCAGATTATGTTTCTATAGCTACAGTAGTTTAGCAACACCTCTCTTATCTTTTGGAACAGTTCCTATTACTCAACTTGGAATTGGTACCACATAAACGAAATATGCATCAGTATGAGTAGCTGTAAAAAGAAAACTAAAAGCGGGTTTCACTTTGTCACTTCACAAGAAAGACAACGCCTTAGCGTTCAAAGTATACACCTTTTTGATTATATTGTGGCAGTAGAATCTCCTGTTTCTTGACGCTTTCCAGATCGCTTGCACACGTATCTTGCAGGACGATTCCAGTTATGCCAACTCATACCCTGAAGAAGGATTATTCAGAATAACACGATTAGTAAATACTATACAATTGAAATGATAACGTAGAACATCATTCCTTAACGTACTCAGCCAAGTGGGAGTAATTATTAAGGTAGTGAAAAGACAGAGAACCCTGATTGGAGCAGGCTATTGTGAATGATTACATGCAATAACATATTATACTTAAAGATTTCAGTTTTAAACTTTTCAGAAAAGAAAAAGACTCAAAGATGGGAAAACTCAGTTCTACTACAATCATAAATAAGCCACAGTACTTCACACAATAAGGAAACAAACATTCTGTGTGAAAATTATTGAAGGAGAATAATACAGGAGAGAGAGAGAATCATCTCAGATTTTGGATTGTCTTGCAATCTTGAACCACTCGGTGTGGAAAGATCCTTCCACATCAGTCCTTTCATATTTATGAGCACCAAAGTAATCTCTTTGAGCTTGGACAAGATTCGCTGGTAATCTTTCTCTCCTGTAAGAATCAAAGTAGGCGAGACTTGCAGACATACCGGGTGTGCTAATACCCGAGTTGATAGCTAAGCAGACGACTCTTCTCCAAGCGGACTGTCTCTCGATTATCTCTTTCGCAAACTCAGGATCGACCAAGAGGTTAGCTAGCTCAGCGTTCCTGTCATAAGCTTGCTTGATCCTGTCTAAGAAGATAGCTCTGATGATGCAGCCTCCTTTCCAGATTCTAGCTAACTCACCTAGCTTCAATCCCCACCCCTTTTCCATGCTTTTGGCACGGATCAGGTTCATGCCTTGTGCGTAGCTGCAGATTTTGGATGCGTAAAGAGCCTTCCTCACGTCATCGATTAGCTGTTTCTTGTCAACGGTTTGATCGCTCAAGATATCACCAAATCCTCCTGCCTTGAAGACTTTAGCTGCTTCCACACGTTCATCTTTTAGCCCGCTGAGGAACCTTGCATCAAGAGAGGATTCAATGGTGGGAGCAGGAACAGATAGTTCAGCAGCTTGCTGCACAGTCCATTTTCCGGTACCTTTCATGCCGGTTTTGTCCAAAACCTTGTCAACCAAATGTCCATCTCCCTTGTCGTCCTTGATTCCGAAGATATCCGCTGTGATCTCTACCAAGAAACTCTCAAGCTCACCTTTGTTCCACTCGGTGAAGACACTGTGAAGCTCATCATTCGATAATTTACCAACAGATTTCAAGACGTCATAAGCTTCTGCAATCAGCTGCATATCACCGTACTCGATCCCATTGTGGACCATTTTAACAAAGTTTCCAGACCCGCCTTTCCCGATGTAAGTCACGCAGGGACCACTATCCCTAACCTGAGCTGCAACCTTGAGAACAATGTCTTCGATATTCTTGTAGGCTTCATAAGAGCCTCCAGGCATCATAGATGGCCCATTACGAGCACCTTCTTCACCACCGGACACTCCCATTCCAAGGTAGAGTAAACCGTTCTCAGCGACGGCTTTTTCTCTCCTCTCCGTGTTCTCATACCATTCATTACCACCATCCACAATGCAATCACCCTTTTCCAAATAAGCAGAGAGGGTCTTGATGGTCTGGTCGACTGGCGCACCAGCCTTAACAAGCATGATAATAACACGTGGCTTCTGAATCGAATTGACAAAAGACTCAGGGTCATGGAAGCCATAGACCGGAAGATTCCCTTCCTTTTTAGCTCGTTCAACAGTCTCATCAACTTTTGAAGTTGTTCTGTTGTAAACAGAGATTGGGAAGCCTTTCTCTGCAATGTTGAGAGCCAAATTCTGACCCATCACAGCCAGTCCAGCTAGACCTATTCTAGTAGGTGGAACTGCCATTATCTCGGTCTGCTTCTCTCTGCGAAACACAAACACCTCACAAATCTCAAATCTAAGAAAAGATGAACAAAGAAAACATATTCTTAAGCTAAACATATATATATATATATATACACAACACACATCATAGAGACAATAAGTGATGAGAACAGAAGCTAACTTTGCGCCAATGGATGTATATAATAAACAGAAAGTTTCATCATTGATTTGAAGTCAATCCAAAGATTCAACCAGGAACAAGATCTCGAATATCTTCGAACACAGAATCAATTAAATTAGGGTACAGCCAACATCATAAATCTAAAAAAAAAAACGATTGTGGGATACACCAATAGCAAGAGTGGAAAATCGATTACTTTAAAACTCAAATATCGATCTAGAACAACAATAAAAATGAAAACTTTCAGATAGAATCCTCAGATCACAAGACAAAGTTAAATGCTGGGATCCTTGATAACACACAACTTAAATCACTTTACTGAAGATTTCGTAACGCGATTGGGATAATCAGATAGCTAAACAAAATATGAACATGAAAAAGAGAGAAAGAAGTGTGATCGGAGAAACAAACCTGATTGCTGTCGAAAAGGAATTGAGAGATTCCAAGAAAGATCTAAGAGAAAAAGATCGGGAAAATAGCAGAGATTAAAAAGTGATGATTGTATAAGATATATAGCAAATGAAGGGTCTGATTCGCACCACCAACTTGTAATAATATTTTTTTCCCCCTCTAAAGTATCGTCAAAATTGGCCACTCTGCGTTAGGTAAGAAAAAGTGGTGGTGGTGGTCGTTGGATCTTGATTTTTTTTTTTAATCTGAAAACTAAGAAAATTATATTCTTTTCACACCCTGTCTCTCTGTATTTTTTTTTGTAATTTAATTATTTACATAGTGAGGTACAATTCATTTTAGTCGGATTAGAAACCAATTCAGTTATTTATAAGCTTACAAAAGCATATTCAATCCAACAAAATCCTCATTTACTTGAAATTACTCAACCGACAAGTTTCATTTCAGACATACACTTGAAAGTGTATTATGTATAATTACGAGACCACTCTAAAAGGGAACAGTAAACCTTTAAGGACACATGAGTTTCTTGAGATCTTAGGCAGAGAAGTATGAAAGAGAGACAACAAAGAGAGACAATTGTAGCTTGGAGAAGATTTTGCTGTGAAGAATTACAAAATAAAGAGAAAAGACCAAAACTATGACAGAAAGAAGAAGCAAATACTTTGTAATTCTATATAAAGGATAAACGTATCAGTTAAAGAATGCCCGCAAAACGAAACAAACCGATCTCTGAGGTTACCTCTTATCAGTTTTTTTTCCTTTTACAGGTTTTGTTTTTCCGGCCACTCTTTCTCTCTAGAGGCCAAAATTGCACATCTGCACAAACTCCATTTCGTTATCAACGTATTTAGTCCAGAGGGATTTGTATTGGTTCATAGCAATGTCAAGCCATGGTTTCATGTTTCCATTGTAATGAATCACTGCTGCATTTTTGATCTCGTCCATGCTCACTCCTGGGTTGTACCCTAACCCAAGCACATGCCATGATTTGTCCAATGATTTCGTCTTTGAATAAAATGTGATCAATCCCGGAGGTAGAGTGCCCAATTTCCACAGTGTTCTCTCTTCATTCTGCTCGGGAAAATACAGAACCAACAGAAGATAAGCACATAGAGAACTTTGATATGTCTTAAGTAACTAAAACAAAGAATTCTACATTATATCACTAATCACGATGGACTTACCAAGTTCTGCCAGTAATGGTATTGATCTGTGCATTTCTCGCGCCTCCAGGCATTGAGATCGAATATATTCATTCCAAAGGCCCAAGCACACGCATTGGGGTTAAAGCTCTCTTTGATCAAAGGATGACTGAAATTAAGGTATTGACCATATCGATGAAAAGAGCCAAAGCATGTCTCGACAGCTCCATTCACCTTGCCATCCAAGTTGATTTTCCATAAGCCAGTCACGTCTTTCTGCACCACAACATCATCGTCCAAGAACAATATCTTATTTAGCTTAGGATACATCTCTGGTAAGTAAAATCTGAGATGGTTTAACATCGAGAGATATTTCGGGTTCTTGAACTTGAGGTTATGGGAATCTTTATTTCCGTTCTCAGCTTGATTCTCAAAGTAGAACTTCTGCAACTTAGCAGACTCGAGCTGCCTCAAGACCGGTGCATATGAAGAGTTCAAGAACTTGAAATCCTCCACTGATTTTATCTCAACATGAGCACCACGGTCTAAAGGACGCATCTTAAACCAGACCTTCATGGCTGCAACATTCATTCGATCCGTCACCACATGGAAGACATGCTTCCATGGCTCCTCGGCGTTCATCACAACCGATCTCACGACAACTGACACAGCAATCACGTTGTCAGAGAAAATGGCATAGTGGTAAAGACTTGGATCCTCTGCGGCTGGGTCAGGCGGAGCATCCTTGTACTTCTCAGGATTTGAGATCCTCTCTCCTACAAGCCTCATGGCCAAACAATGAAGACTTTTAGGGACCGACTTAGCTGAGATCAAGCTTGCAACGGCGCCGTTTTTCTTCGCCTTTGTCAACTGTTCTTGGACAGCAAAGATTGTATCTTTCAGCTTCTGGATTTTTAGCTGTGTATCATAACTCTCTTTCGATTCAACGATCATCATCCTTGCTGTCTTCACCTTGTCTTTCACTTCTTTCTCAAGCAGCCTAAACGAATCTTCCTCAAGAGCATTGCCATTATCAGAGACGCCAGATTTCAAACCAGGTTTTGCCTGCAAATCGGAGAAGTTGATAGCCAAATCTTCAAACAGCTTAAGCTGCTTCGAAGCATCAAGCTTTAGCTTCCTAGCGTAAGCCGCATATGCATTCACCAGAGTGAAATGATCAGTGGCTTGCTTGTGTATCAGATCCAACCTTGTTTTCAACGGATCCGATTGTAAAGCCAAAAAGGTCCTCTGCATATATGCGTTTCCCATACTCGGCAGTGTCTAAACAACAGAAGACAAGCAATCAGAAAATTTCTCGTGTACATAAAAAAATCAAAGCTCAGATTCAAAAAATTACCTACGATTTATTTCTAAACTTGTTCGAATTGCAAACAAATAAAAGCAAAAACAAGATAACTTAAGGAGTTCAGAGATTGAGATGCGTACATGATCCGGATTAGGCTGATGACGAGAGGAGTTAAGAACGACGGAGAAGGTAGCAAGGAAGAGAAAAGAGAACAAAGCGGAGATAAAGATCCGGTACGAGAAGAAACTGCGAAGTCCGGTAGATTGGGCGGATCCGACGCCGCCTCGGCCTCCACGGAAGGCCACCGCCATATTTACCTATACAGTATACCTTTTACCGGTTTTGAATCTCAGATCGGGATTCTTCGACTGGATTCGTCGGTGAGGTTCTTGCTTGGCCAAGAGAATAAAGAAGAAAACTCACTTAACCTCCAGCTCTGGAGTGTGACGGATAGATCTCAGACACTTAGTTAAGAAAACACCTTAATACATTATAATTGATATAATCTTACCAAAATAAATAAACAATTAATTTTAGTGCACAAGTAACCAACTGTAATTAATAAATCATTACAAAGAAGAAGTAATCTATCTAGATGATCGTGACTAATGACGAAGACCAAACATTTCCGCGTCGGTGATATCAAATCGATCATACATCTAAAACTTTCGTATTTGCACATTTATACCTTTTATTTTTGTTATCTATGCTTAGATCCTCCAACTTTCCAAAAACAATCTCACACACCCTTATATTTCATCTCTCTCCCACAATTTTTATTATTTTTGTTTTTTATATGGGCTTTAGTAAAATGGGCTGATATCATATGAAGCCTAATTATATTAAAGTTAAACGAAACAAACGACAGGTAGTGTTAAAAACATCACGTTGTTCATTGTTTTATCCAAGAAGAAACAAGCATCAGAAGACGTGTTACTTGGTGTTCGAACAGTAAGGGATGGATCTTGGTCTACACAGCGCATCGAAGGTCTCAGGATTACAAGCGACTGTATGTATTCTTTAGAGATCAGCGAACTTGATCAGGAAAAAATACCTGCAATGAGATCATACATATAGTGGAACATAAGAAAGGATGCAGATAAAGACTTCTAATACTTTTACTAACGCTGGAGTCCTGCAACAATACAAGCATAAGTTTCACTGCGAGAACAAGTAGCATAGCAGAGATCTTTAATCAAAAACATTATAGAAAGGTAACCTATATAGTTTTGTTGTATCCCAGATCATGCATACTGGCATAGAAGTCATCAATAACTAATGACGCAAGAAGCAAAACAAAACCCGACAATTCATCTTTACAAACACTAGCAAGCTACGGATTCAACGTTTTAACAAGATTTATTTCACAAGTTGGAATACTTACAACATGAACATGAACATTAACACATACACGATAAGTGCTTACCATAAAACAGAGTGGTTCAAGGATCTTGCCTCTAAAACCGCGGCTACTAACATGAAGAACAGATACTTCAAATTCAATTAATTGTATATCTACTCGGTAAGTTCCTTGCCAAACCGGTGTCCCTCCTATGCCTTTCATAGTCAAGATCATCAGTAGGTAGCTCATACCGACAAACCGGGCAAGTATTCCTTATCCCCAACCAAGGCATAATACACTCTCCATGATACAAATGCCTACAAGGAAGCTTCCTTGCTTTCTCCTTTACCCCCATTTCATCTTTGCATACCGCACATACAATGTTTCCTTTGTTTGATTCTTCCACTGTAATTTCCACAACTGGAAGATCCTCAACTACCCTTTTGGCTGCTGGAGGATTTCCCCTGATTCCAATCTCGTTATCAAACATTTGCCCAAGAATAGCATCAGCATCATAATGTCCATTATTTTCATCATCATATTCATCCAAACTAGCTAGATACAGGTAATAGCTTGGATCAAAATCATCAGGGTTTATCATGATTCCTTCAGCTTGTTCGACATAATTAACAACACTGTTAACAGTTAACAAAACCTGCCAGTCCAGTTCATGCTCTTCTTGATCATCCCTTGACAGTGAAGACAATTCTTCTTCCTCTTCCTCTTCCTCTTCATCCGATCTACTAAAAGCCCTAACCGTCCAGTTAATGGCGTTCTCCACCTCCTGCCATTCTTCATCAGCCAATATGGTTTCCTCTCCGAAGACATTATCCCAGACAGGAGGAAGACCCGTACCAACCTCGACCCGACCCGAATCATTTCCGCTATTACCATTGTTCTCGGAGGTAAAATCAAAAACTTCATCTTCGTAATCGGAATCTGAATCGATACCGGTCACTCGAAGCCCTTGCACCCTTGAATCACCGGGTTGCTGATCCGACTCGGGTCCTGACGCGGATCCTGATCCGGATCCCGATAGACATCTTGTCCCTAAAACTATCTCTTCTTCGTCTTCCTTGGGGTCATAAAAGCCCCAAAAATTGAAATCACCGGCGGTCAGCCCCTCCGATTTCAAATACTCAGCCGCGTCAACCTCGGACGACTCTCGATCGAGAAAATCGATGGGACAGCTGTACGGATCGGACTCTGAATCCGAAAGAGAACCTGATCCAGAATCTGATATCGGGCCTGAGAAAGGGAAATAAGAATTGCAATCGATGTCCCTGTCGTCGAACGGAGAGTAACAGACAAGCAAGCTAGTATCTTCCGGTACGAAAATCGAATCGTCTACGGATATATCGTCGCCTTCGGCCTCTTCTTCAAGGTTGATTGCGGGACCGGGCTTCGTCGACGCCATTGCTGAGTTTCAGAGAAAAGTAAAAAAGAAAAATGGAAATTTCAGAGGGAAAATCGTATGATTTTTTAGTATATACACAAAGGATATAATATGATGACGTGTAACTTCTGGATGGATTTAGATTCTGCCACGTAAGACAAAAAAAGTTTGACGTAAGAAAAAGACTACGCCGTTGCCGGGGATCGAACCCGGGTCACCCGCGTGACAGGCGGGAATACTTACCACTATACTACAACGACTTGTTCGCTGGTTTTAGATTAACAAATAGCAAAACCAATAGTTTATAACCGGTTGACTACAGCTACTGAAATATTGATTTCATTCGGTTTTCATATTGTTATAACCGAGTAAACCGAACCGGATCAGTTGTAATCGTTTCTATCCCGCCCATAGATACCAATGAGGTTCAGTTCGTCATGACTCATGGCGGAGAATCTCAGATTATTTCGTATGACCGGCGCAGTGGTTTCATTCAATCGGTGCCTAATAGAGAAAGTTTCATACCGAAGAGTTCCAATCTATTCTTATTTTACGGACTTTGTGAATCACGTGAACTCAACTAGCACGACGAACTTTTCATTTGTTTACAAGGAATGTGCGAAGCAAGGAGCTCTAGAGCTAGGCAAGCAAGCCCATGCTCATATGATATTATCTGGGTTTCGTCCAACTACATTCGTGCTAAATTGTTTGCTGCAAGTGTACACGAATGCTAGAGATTTAGTGTCTGCTTCTATGTTGTTCGACAGAATGCCGCTGAGAGATGTTGTTTCGTGGAACAAAATGATAAATGGTTACGCGAGGAATAATGACATGGTTAAAGCGAGTTATTTCTTTAATATGATGCCTGTGAGAGATGTTGTGTCGTGGAACTCAATGCTTTCTGGGTTTCTGCAGAACGGTGAGAGTTTGAAATCTATTGAGATTTTCGTTGACATGGGAAGAGCAGGTATTGATTTTGACGGTAGAACTTTTGCCATTATTTTAAAAGTATGTTCCTGTATAGAGGAAATCAGTTTAGGAATGCAGATTCATGGGATTATTGTTCGAGTGGGTTGTGATACTGATGTGATCGCTGCAAGTGCATTGTTGGATATGTATGCAAAATGTCAAAGATTTGACGAGTCTCTTAAAGTTTTTCAAGGTATACCAGAGAAGAACTCTATCTCGTGGAGTGCAATAATCGCTGGTTGTGTTCAAAATAACTTGTTGTCCCTTGCTTTGAAGTTTTTCAAGGAGATGCAAAAGGCAGATGGTGGTGTGAGCCAGTCAATTTACGCTAGCGTCTTGAGGTCATGTGCTGCGTTATCTGAATTGCGATTAGGCGGTCAGTTACATGCTCATTCCTTAAAGTCAGATTTTGCAACTGATGGTATAGTGAGAACGGCTACATTGGATATGTATGCAAAGTGTGATGATATGCAAGATGCTCAAATTTTGTTTGACACGTCAGAAAATCTTAATAGACAATCTTACAACGCAATGATAACTGGTTATTCGCAGGAAGAACATGGTTTCAAAGCTCTTCTGTTGTTTCACCGACTCATGTCATCGGGTCTTGGTTTCGACGAAATAAGTTTATCAGGAGTGTTCAGGGCTTGTGCCTTAGTGAAAGGTCTTTCAGAGGGGCTTCAGGTTTACGGTTTAGCGATAAAAAGCAACTTGTCACTAGATGTTTGCGTTTCAAATGCTGCTATCGACATGTATGGGAAATGTCAAGCTCTGGCTGAAGCTTTTCGTGTGTTCGATGAGATGACAAGAAGAGATGCTGTGTCTTGGAATGCGATTATAGCAGCACATGAGCAGAACGAAAAAGGATGTGAAACGCTTTCTCTCTTTGTCTCAATGCTTCGTTCTAGGATCGAACCTGATGAGTTTACCTTTGGAAGTGTATTAAAAGCTTGCTCTGGTGGTTGTTTAGGTTACGGTATGGAGATTCATTCCAGCATTGTCAAATCAGGAATGGCTTCAAATTCTTCTGTTGGATGCTCTTTGATCGATATGTATTCAAAGTGTGGAATGATAGAAGAAGCGGAGAAGATACATAGTCGGTTGTTTTTTCAAGCCAATGCCCCGGGTGCAATAGAAGAGCTTGAAAAGATGCACAATAAGAGAGTACAAGAAATGTGTGTTTCATGGAATTCAATCATTTCGGGATATGTAACGAAGGAACAGAGCGAGAATGCTCAGATGCTCTTTACCCGGATGGTGGAGATGGGCATAACGCCTGACAAATTTACTTATGCAACGGTTCTTGATACCTGTGCGAATCTAGCTACCGTTGGATTAGGTAAACAGATTCATGCTCGGGTTATCAAGAAAGAATTGCAATCTGATGTGTATATCTGTAGCACCCTCGTTGACATGTATTCGAAATGTGGAGATCTCCATGATTCAAGATTGCTGTTTGAGAAGGCAGTGAGAAGAGATTTTGTGACCTGGAACGCCATGATTTGCGGGTATGCACATCATGGGAAAGGAGAGGAAGCTATACAACTGTTTGAGAGGATGATACTCGAAAACATTAATCCGAATCACGTAACTTTCATATCGATACTCCGAGCTTGTGCTCACATGGGTGAAATCGACAAAGGACTCAAATACTTCTACATGATGAAGAGTGATTACGGCTTGGATCCTCAGCTACCGCATTACTCGAACTTGGTTGATATCTTAGGAAAATCCGGAAAAGTTAAGAGAGCGTTAGAGCTTATTCGAGAGATGCCATTTGAAGCAGATGATGTCATATGGAGAACCTTGTTAGGAGTCTGCACAATACATAGAAATAATGTAGAGATTGCAGAAGAAGCAACTGCTGCTCTGTTGAGATTGGATCCACACGACTCTTCAGCTTATACTCTTCTATCGAATGTGTACGCGGATGCAGGAATGTGGGAAAAGGTTTCGGATTTGAGGAGAAGTATGAGAGGCTTTAAGCTTAAGAAGGAGCCTGGTTGTAGTTGGGTTGAGATCAAAGATGAGCTTCATGTGTTTCTCGTTGGAGATAAGGCTCATCCTAGATGGGAAGATATCTACGACGAGCTTGGTTTGGTTTACAGTGAAATGAAACCTTTTGGTGATTCTTCTTTTGTTCCTGAGTTTGAAGGAGAAGAACAGAACCAATGGTGCTACTCCTAGATGTGTTTACTCAATGATGTGGGTCCCAGATTGATGTTTCAGAAATTTGTTCATTTGTGATTCAACCAATATAATTTTACAAACAATTTTGTACTTGAGAATGTTTAGCATAGATGTGTACAATGTATAGTTGTGTAAATTTGTTCCAAATAACACTTGTATTGCTACATTTATTGACAAATCACAAGAGGGTAACTATAAATTAATTTGATCTGTTTATTTTAAGTCCAAAACTAAAATCACTACAAGGGTAAATTGTAGATGAGGAAACTAATAAGATAAAAGAATCAGTAAAAATGGGCCACATGTGGCAAATCTTCTGTAAGTATACCAAAATTGATTATATAGAAAACAACAGACAAACCAGAATTCTTTGTGAAAAGGCAAATCTTCTGTAGACAAAATCTGATCTTTTGGTGTGAACATTTTGTGAAATGATCTTATAGCGTTGAGGGAATATCCTCTGTTGTCTTCTGGCGTTTTGGATCAACCTTGTCTTGGACATTATCTGCTTGCTCTGCTTCTTCTTCTTCTTCTTTTAGTTCTTCATGGTGTTGTTTAAGGTGACCATTGATTGCTTCACGACCGATAAGAGAAACATGTTTGCTCGTGATCTGGCGACCAGCCCTAAGTTTTGGACCCCAATGCTTCTCTGGATTTGGCAGGAAACGAACTACTTTCTTCGTCTGCGCCTTGCTCAGCGAACCAATGTGCCGCGAAAAATCAACCTGTTCAAACACAAGATGGTGTCGGAAAAAAGATCCAGGCTTTAACCACCTTTCCGTTTCAAACAATTCAGAGAAAACGAGCTAAGACCTGATGAGATGGTGGTTTCGACAAGATCACACTTCCAGGTTGTTCAGGCGATTGCGCCTTTATAGGGTGATTTTTTACCTACAACAAAACAACATCACCCAAAGGAAAAAACCATCAAAAACAAGATTATGTAAAATGAAACAGTTTATTATGAATGGAAAACTTAGTTTACCCAGCAGCGCATAATGTCCCAGATGACCTCCATAGGAGCATCAGTTTTCATGCCGAGCGGATTCACATGAGTCCCCGATACACGGTAATTAGCATTAATAACTGCTGATCGAAACATAGCAGCTGATGGTGAAATGCATTTTAGGGTCGCACAAAGATTATGCAGACTCAAAAACAGAGGAACATCTAGCAATTCCTGAGGACAAAAAATTGAAACATATAAATCAGTTATCTCTTTATAACGGCTTATCCGGAAAACTGAACACAAAAAAATCCCACAACTTGCCTCGGAGACTGTAGAAAGTACAGCAGAGATCCGGTCATAAGCAGGATATCTGTCTTTCATGGATTTCACACTGTTTAATATCGCAGTCACCCATTCTGGATCATGCATTGGAGCAGACCATATTGGTCCACCCATGTTATATTTCTTCCCACAGTGGCTGCAATGTTGCTGCACAACCGGTCCAATGGCAGGTAGATACCTCACACTGTTGTTCTGCCGAAAGAATTTTGATGATAAAAAAAAAAAAGAGAAACGCTTGTAAGATAGAAGTTAAACTAATATGGAGGTGACCCCACAGATAGTTCCAAGGCTATTACAACACAGAACCATAACAAAGGCTATATTCCAAGTTTCTGTCATTTGGGAGATGATTGAAAAGAGAATGTATGATTTTTTCTTCTGGTGCATATACCTTAGGCTGAGATCTTCCGACTGGTTGAAAATGAAATGAATCACAACCAATGCATTGATAGACGTAAGAAAGCTTTAATGGAGTGTTTTTCATTGCACTTGCCGAGCTGACAATTTCATTAAGCTTTGAGATTTCAGTGAATCAAACACAAAACAGAATATTTTGCAAAAAATGTATAAATGAGATGTTACATGGTTGATTAGACAAGGAAACCTCACGTGTAAACGCGGACAAAAACACGAACATAGAAATCCATTTGAACAGAGAGCACCGGAACAATATACCGCTTGTAGCGGTTGGCATGGCTCTACATTAAAACATAACAGAAGGGTGAAATGAAAGAAAAATTGACAATTTCATAAAATTAAGAATGACTAAGATGAACAAACCTCAATGCTGGCAAGGAGAATCCGCAAAGCCATCTCATGACAATACTTTGCTCTCAATGGGTAAGAACCATATCTGATATATTGAAGATTAAGGGTCGATTTAGCCAAAAAGGCATCATCAGCACTAGTTTAAAAGAAAGGTGATAACGGAATAAATACTCACTTAGAATAGCAAACTTCACCATTACCACCACATAACACTGCCATGTCAGTTGCTGTACACATTAGCAATCCGCCATCCGTGACTGATTGAATAGCCGAGTCAAGAAAAATAGATGGTGATCCATATGGATCAAGATCAACCTACGAGCATTATTAACCAAAAGTAGTTTAACAGAAGAAGTTACAGCAATATGCAAATGTAAACAATTATGTGAATGCAATAATACTTACCACATCAAATTCATTGGGGTGTGTAAGCATATGGACACGAGCATCCGTATGATGTGACTCCACCTTAGATATAGCCACCGAGCCATTAAACTTTATGTTTCTCTGGCAAGCTTCGACCGATGCTTTTAAGAGAAAAAGGAACAACATGAGGATATTGTTATAAAGAAATAAGAAGCTACGGGAAAACGGAAAAAAAAAAAGAGTTCCAATCACTTTACTCTAATTCACTAGCAAAGTAGCAATGAATGAAAAAAAAATACCTAGGTCATTGTCCAACGCCACAACCTGACCAATTCCTTCTATTTCGCGTGCATATCTTAGAGCCCGTAACCCAGAAGCTGACAAAGCCTGCAAATTTGAGTATGCAATAAAAAAACGTTATCTAACTGCAAGATCAAAATAAGCTATAAAACAAGACAGCGAATAAAAATATAGAAAGACCTCAAGCACTTTTGGTGGCTTGGGTTCTCTACGTGCAAGTCCTTCCGTAGTCTTGGCAGGTTCTTTTGATGCAAAACTTGGTTTATCCTCAGATGCTACTTTGTGTTCACCAATATTTATACCATTCTCGCTAGAAGTTTCGTCCTTGGAAGCTTCAGAAGAATCCATCTCGAGCATTTTGGCAGCTGATTTAGTTCTTTTAGTTGACTTAGCCTCATGCTCTTGCTTGCGTTTCGACATAAATTCTCTTAAGACAGCAATAGACATGTCTCTATTGTTGACCTAGCCATTTGATTTGGACATGAAGCAAAGAGATCAGGTTCACGCTCAGATTTCATGTAAGTTCAAACAGGCACACATCACTGACTAATAAATCAAGAATTAGCTACTTAAAATAGCAAAATGAAGGAAAAGTTTCACAAGTGATAACATGGAACTGCCTAACACTCATACTCCCACAAAATTTGTGATACTTTGGTTCCTCAAGGGCCACAAAAATCCAAACTTCATAACAGTAAATGACAATTCCGGGATATTCCTTGACTAAAAAAACTAGTTAACCAAATTCTTGTTTTAGAACAAGCCATCAGCTAGCTAACTGACGTGAATCAATGTTCAGTGATCTTAACAAAGCTACAACATTTGATTACAAATCAAATCAGCCGATACAATCGAACAGAAACACCAATTCAGATAACTAAAGAAACAACAAAAAAGTTCCGAAGAAAAAGAGAAAAAAGAAAGAGAATTTGAAACCTGAGCTTTGTTGAAGAAAACTTGATTCTTCTTGTGCAAAAGAATCTCAGCTTCTCCTTCCTTGATAACGGTATAATCATTCAGATCCGTTTCCATTGCTTAATCTTAAGTCTCCCTTCACAAATTCAATTATTACGAACACAATTTCTATAACTCAACGAAGAGTACTAAAGAAAATAAAAATCCAATCTGCTTCAATGCGAATGGTGTTTATAGAGGAGAAAGGTGAGAGATTGCAGGAGGCAAGATATCAAAGGAGCTTAAATTTAAAACCCTACTACATAAACTCCGGACAATTTCGGTTTTGGACATAACTGATAATAATAAAAGATAATAGCTGTGAATGTAAGAAAAGCTTAAAGGCAGGGATGCAAGTATGCAACCAAAACTAGAGGGTAAAAAAGCCCAAAAATGGCCCATGCAGGTTTCGAACCTGCGACCTTCGCGTTATTAGCACGACGCTCTAACCAACTGAGCTAATGGGCCAATTTGAGATATTGTTTCTATAAAAGTATATTCCCAAAAGTTTAGTGTTCGTTGATATACGCCTGATTGATTTCAATTCCAAATTCTGAGAGCCCAATTATATTAAGCTTTTGATTTGAAGCCCAATTCTGTGGCTTTAGATTTGAATAAAAATAATAAAATAAAAAATCAGAGGGACAAGTCACTGTTAGAAAGGTGGCTCCTCTGGCCCAGCCCAGTACGTCTGCCACAAAAGTCAAAGCTTGGTTATCATCCAATCATATATCGACACGTGTCTACTGAACCACACCACCCATCTTGTTGCGTAATTTCACTGTTTAGATATTTTGATTTTCTTAACGTCTTTTTGCTGTCAGTATATATATGTGTACGGACTTCTTCCTACGTCACCGGCGAAGAAAGATCTTTGTCCAAAGGAAAACTTAGATCGTTTCATATTTATATTATCATTTAATTCATAAACCAGTAATGTGTAATAAATCGTCAATATTTAGGATAATACGATTCCGTTATATTTTAAAAATCTACGCCCCATATATACAACATGGTTAAATAATTTATTCAGTCGAAAACGTTGTAAGAATATCAAAAACAGTAAGTAATTAGACCTAAAAAAACAAAAAACTTGAACTAAATATTCTTCAATAATGAAAAACATGCATAATTAAGATAATCAGATTATTTTTTTACGCTTGGCCCAAAAAAATATGATATTACTCTTATTGGGCTCACCTAAGACTTTAATTCGTAAAACTCTTTGTGGAAGCAATGGCCATTTATATTATTACAAAACTTAAACGTTGTCCAAAAGATAGGAAGCAATAGAAAATCGACACGTGGATATCCATTTTAAGGTATGTGAGTCATTTCTGCGGCTTGTGAAGTAGAAATGATGATATACCTGTTTTCGTTTTTATTGAAGAAACCTGTGTTCCCCAAGTCTCACGCGCCTTTACATAAACTCAATTCGTCTGATGCAACAGTAATGGCGTTTGTATGACACGCGCTTAGCAAATGGTGTGAAATTGTCTTTCAACTTTTTGTAAAATGGAGGTGAGAGAAAGAGTAGTAAGAAAGTAGAGAGAGAAAGAGATATGTAACACACCAGGTATATCACCAAACCCTAATGGTCTCTCTCTCTCTATCTCTCACACCCTCACAAAATTTCTTTTCTTTATAGCTTTTATAGATTCACAAAACCCATTCTTCAGATTCACAATCTCATCACATACCCTTCAAAAAAAGAAAAGATCTAAAGAATAAACAAGAGCCCTAATATCGAATCAAACACCAAACCAAAAGTTTCCTCTTCTTTCTTGTTCTTGAAAACTAGGGTTTTTAATTTACTCCCAAAAGATAAGATCTTTCCCCAGAAAAAGCAAGACCCAAGTCATGTTTTTGTGTGTCTGTATATAGCTAAACAATACATACCCTAATAAAGCTTACATTCATACATACATAAAAGAGGAAATAAGTTAAGGGATCGATCGATTTGAGGGAAAATGGGAAGAGGAAGAGTGGAGCTCAAGAGAATAGAGAACAAAATCAACAGACAAGTAACTTTTGCTAAGCGTAGGAATGGTTTGTTGAAAAAAGCTTATGAGCTTTCTGTTCTCTGTGATGCTGAGGTTTCTCTCATCGTCTTCTCCAATCGTGGCAAGCTCTACGAGTTCTGCAGCTCCTCCAAGTACCTCTAATACTCTCTCTCTTTATCCCTCTATTTAAAACAATTGTTAGATCTGTGTATGATCGATCTTTCATTTTCTCTAGTCTTGTCATCAGCTTTATCGTTCTTGATTTTGTTGTCAAATTATATATGAAGGTTTTAGTTTTTGTTTGCTTGTCATATACTTGATATATTTTCAGTTTCGAAATCTGGTCTCTTAGGTTTTGACTAGAGGAGGATAATTCAGATTAGTGATTGAATTTTGAGATCTGATATCTTTATGTATTAGATCAAATTCTTATGGATTTTTGCAATCTGCATGTAGATTCAATATCTATATATATGAGCTAGGTATTTAATTGTCATAATGATATAATATTAAGTAATCATATTGTCTATACACGGATATAAATGTGATTAAAGTAAATTAAAGATTCACAGATTTCAATAAAAATACAAAGATCCAACGTAAATATTTTGTGGATCCATGCATTAACCAGTCTCAACCTCATGCAGACATTTAATCAAGCACTACATGAATTTACTTATAATTTCAGTCCCCAAGATCTTCTTTTTATAATACTTTTTTGTGATTTATCTTAGTTTCTTATTGTTAGTTCGGTCACTAAAATTAATATGTTATTCTTTATCTAATTTATGTTTTGATCTTTCAGCATGCTCAAGACACTGGAAAGGTACCAGAAATGTAGCTATGGCTCAATTGAAGTCAACAACAAACCTGCCAAAGAACTTGAGGTTTAATCTTCATCCCTCTTCGATCTCTCTATGCCTTTTTAATTTACTATTTTATTTTGATGGTGAAACAAAAGCCTTTCATAAATTTCGTATATAGATTTTGAAGACGAGTAATCTAACATTATCGTCTTCTTTTTTTGGCATTTTTCAGAACAGTTACAGAGAGTATCTGAAGCTGAAAGGTAGATATGAAAGTCTGCAACGTCAGCAGAGGTATATATATTTATCTGTATGCTCAAATATATACATTTAAAAACAGGATTTATATGTTTTGTATTGATGTAAATGTGTGTTGCTGCAGAAACCTTCTTGGAGAAGACCTTGGACCTCTGAATTCAAAGGAGCTAGAGCAGCTTGAACGTCAACTAGACGGTTCTCTGAAGCAAGTTCGCTGCATCAAGGTGATTTAATATTTTCATTGTTTATACACAAAAATGTTTACACAAATCCCTCTCTCTTTGAAAATGATTGTTTCTTTCGTTCAGACACAGTATATGCTTGACCAGCTCTCTGATCTTCAAGGTAAAGAGCATATCTTGCTTGAAGCCAACAGAGCTTTGTCAATGAAGGTATATGATGCTTCTCTCTCTCCTCACGTTTATAATTAGATATCGAAATTTTATAGAGTCCCATTTATATATATGAGTCTAAATTTCACAATGGTCAACAGCTGCTACATGCTTCTTTTGAATGATTTAATTATGATATTTTCAAGATAAAGTTCGAATAATGTTGTATTTTGTTTTAGCTGGAAGATATGATCGGCGTGAGCGTGAGGAATCACCATATAGGAGGAGCATGGGAAGGTGGTGATCAACAGAATGTTGCCTATGAACATCATCAGGTCCAATCTCAGGGACTATTCCAATCTCTTGAATGTGATCCCACTTTACAGATTGGGTAAATCAAACGAGTTCTCTTGACTTTATATTGAAAAATAGGTGTTCTATTGTAGATTCTTTGACTATGTTGTTGTGCTGATGCAAACAGATATAACCACCCAGTGTGTTCAGAGGAAATGGTTGCAACTACTCAAGCTCAGTCCCAGCAAGGAAATGGCTACATCCCTGGCTGGATGCTGTGAGTGAGAGTATACTTCTTCGCCAATAAAGATCTCAAGCAAGTGCTGAGTTCTTGGTGGTGTAATATTAGATCTTATCATATGAATAAGTATGAATTGTTGCATTTTGTGTTTATGTATGCACAAGACTTTTGATTTGAAGACATAAGTGGCTAGCTGTAATAGCCTTCAACATCTTCCTTCTGTTTCAGGAGATGTTTGTGCCTTTTGGATTCTTGCTTATATATATTGTATGAATTGTAATGTGTGAAATGATAACCATCTCTCATCTGATTAATTACTTATCATGTCTTTGTAAGATCAGAAACGCGGTCCGCAATTGCAGACAGCTTGCGACAGAGGCAAATAAATTCTCAAGTTAACAGTGAGATTCAACACTTGTCAATGCCACCAACAACTAGCTTTTATTTTTAATTCTAAAGTGTACAGAACAGATAATTACAATGTATGTATGGATCTTACAGAGACAGGACAGGAAATGAAATCTGTCCTGAAAAGAAGAATGGTACAGAGAGTTCTGCTGAAGAATTGACTTCTGGTTTACAAGAATTTTCAGTTGTTCAATGATACAGAATGAATAGTAATAACTTCCAACAGTACCAGATTGTTCAAGGGTTTTTACTTTTTAATATACTTCTTCCCCATCAGTAAAGTCTCCATCAAGTAACTGCTCCCTGAAACACATTAATTCACATTGTTTAGCTTTGCTCGACTTGGATCTCTCAAAGTTTCAATTTTTTACAAAGCAAACATTGCTTACCTGAGTCTTTCACAGAGACGGGCTAAAGCTTCAGAACCCATTCTGAATGCAACATCTTGAATCTTTGAAGCATTTGAGAGGTTCACACTATCTGCTAATTGAAATTCACACAGCTCCTTCAATGAAAATGCATCGGTTAAAACAGCTGAGTGCCCACCTCCTGCTGCTAGTTTTCTCACTTGTCCTACACACCTGAACACAACATAAGCGTTTTCCCGTTAATATAACCAAAAAAACCACAATTTCTGCATCACAAACTGTTTTATTTCTTCGCTTCGTTTTAGCAACTGAATTAGTAAAAAAGACAAACTTGTTTGAGCTATACCAGTCTACTGGCGATGGGTACCAAGCATACAACGATTTCTCGTTTGCTGCTTGACCATAGCTATTATAACCCCATCCACAAATCCGTCCCTCTCTCATATAAACTAGAGTATGAGAATGTCCACAAGCAACAAGCCGAACATCGGTGGGGATGACTAAAACCGGGACATTGCGCAGAAGCATTTCACTTCCATTAGAGACAGAAAACAAGAAACCAGATTGAGGACCAAGTCCTAGCTGTCCTGCTTGTCCTCCGCCCCAAGCATAAAGTGCTCCTTCCAAAGATAAAGCACAAGTGTGCACCCCGCCACAAGAAACCTCTTTAATGGACACACCATCAAGACCAGTTACTCGCCTTGGTATCAATTCCTTATCCCCGGATTGAAGAGAAACATGACCAAGCTGACCCATGTTTCCTAATCCCCAAGTGTAACTGCAACGAAAGAGATAAGCAGTGGACATTGAATAAGACAACTGAAAGAAATCAAGCGATAGGGAAGGAGACTTGCATAGTCAAATGTCAGGAATCCATTTGCTTCCTCAAGCATTCCCATCTGCTAGGATGTGATGAGATTGATATCTCCATTAGAAAGATTTGCTTCCTCGGATCCTTGCACAGAGAATCAGTTACCCATGCTATGTGAGTAGCCACAAAGTTTTCAAGAAAAGGTCTTTAGATAACTTACACCTCGCCTGTATCAGATACAGCTGCAGTATGGTATTCCCCACATGAAACTTGCATAATCTTCACAAGCTCGGGTGCTTCATCAAGGAACTTTGCATAAGCAGTTATCGCACGAGGTGCTTGTAGTCCTTCACAAGTGACTCCTCGACCTAGTTGGCCTTGTTCATTATAGCCTTATAATTTCCATGGAAGACAAAAACCAGAAAATCATAAAGTACCGAACAAACGCTTTAGACTTCATAACAAGATCTCAATGTATTCTTACCCCAAGCTTGAAGAAGGCCTTCCTCTGATAAGGCCACAACATGAGCTGTCCCACATGACACTTGACGGATCGCCTAAAATACGTGCATATACCAAATTACTGTCTACCCTCGTATGGTTCTATCTTGGATAGGATTGGAATACATACCGTTGTAGCAGGAAATGCCCCAGAAAACAAGCGTGGTAGATTTGATTTCTATCATGAAAAATTTGAGAGACCATAAGAAAAACACATGACGTGAAAAATTTCACCAAGATAATGGAACCTGTTGTACCTGATTTTGGCCCCAAACCCAGAGCCTACAAGTGGAAAGAGTGCCATCATTTTCACGGGGTTCGGCTATAGCTGCAGTGCAAAAAGCTCCACAAGACACAAATTTTACAAATTCTGACTGAAGCTGCTTAACCTTCTTTGGATGTTTCCTCCCAACCTCGGTTCCATCACCGAGCTGACCATATTCATTGGCACCTGAAACAAGAACATAAAAAGTTTAAGAATGATCCCGAACCATCATGATGAACTGCCTAAGACATAACCACAACATCCAAAAATGCTAACCAAACAATTAATGGTAACTACTTAGATTGCTTTCCATCACAGAAAGCAAAGTACTTTAAAAATCACATGAAGAAAGACAAGTAACAGCCCAATTGAGGAGATTCTACAAGTTTATGGAAATTGAGAGACAGACCCCAAGTAAAGAGAGATCCATCTGATGCAACAGCAGCTGTATGTTCCCGACCACAGGAAATATCGAGCCACCGAGAATTCGCACCAGCGGGGCAACCAAAAAGCTCAGGAGGAAGCTGTTTTGGGATACGCAAAAGCTTCTCTTGTCCTTTCCTACCAGTTTGTCCGCTTTGATTGTAACCCCAAACGTATATAGCGCTCTTTGTTGGGATATTCGCAGAAGGAGCAACTTCACCAATGATTTCTCTAATATCCATTTTAGAAAAATCCCCTTTAACAAAAATCCCGCACAAAGTTGTTATTTTTCGAAAGACCGGAAATTTATGAACTAATATAAACTCTAATTTTACAGAAATGAGCAGAAGCGATCACGAACGAACCAGGCAAGTTTTTCGATAGCCATCTTAGAGCTAATCACGAATTCAAGGGAAAAAGTAAGGAAATTCCACACGCAAAGGCGAAATCAACAGAAAAGAAAAAGCAAACCCAGAGAGAATAAGCATACCTCAAATATCAATGTTATAATGGATGAATCGAAAAAATTCTGAAGCTTTTATTGCGGTTGGGCGTTGTTAGTGTATAAGAAACGGAGGGAAAGAGAGAAGCAATGAGGGTCCTTCATTCATTTGTTCGGGGACCCAGTCAGGCAGAAATTTCTGATATTAACACCGAAAGACCTTTGTTTTATGAAACATTTACATGAATGCCCTAAACTTCAGTTTTCTTCTCTCTTTTCCCCACTTCATAAAACTGTATTAGTATTTGTATTGCTTAAATTGGAACATAAGATGGAAAATTAACTTTTCTATAAGGACAACGATGTAAGAGATTCGATGATTAGATAATACAACAGAAGCATTTAGTGAGAAAAAAATCACTTTAAAGATGAAGCATTGGTTCATGGAACGAACTTAAACTGTTGCAGAGGAACATTTTCTCCCTTTCTGCATCATATGTATATATACCAATGTAAATGAAAATATTCACAAACCAGCAAGCGAAATTTACAAAAGCAGTCCTTTGCATTGCCTTGTTATCTTCCCCGGTTACAATTCAGATACAGGACACAGATCAATTATTGATGATCATGGTGTTTCGGTGTATTCCATCACCTGCATACAAGAACATTGGAAAAAACATGGGAACTTTTCTTAGATCCGAATGAACCAGAACAACGCAAACTATTATGAATTCCAAGAAAAGAATAGCTTTTTATATGGCCATTCTACGCACATATGCTTCACTAGTTCAACCTACCACACACCTTTCTCAGGCAGATAAAAGCAGAAGCAGCCATGGAAAGAACATAAAGAATTGGGAAAAGTGTGAGCTTTTTGTTTTTTTCTTTATCAATCAGAATGAATCAGAACAACAAAAATGTCATAAATTCCAAGAAAGAGTAGCTTTTAATCCCCTAGACTAGGCAATTTTGAAAAGATATGGCTTTTTGCTTGCTGAGATGTATTAGCATATATGTTTCACTTCGTCTTGAGAACGTGGAAAAAATGGTTACCTTTCCGCAGACAGGACAGTTTTCACTCCTCTCCATCCATTCGTAAATGCAACTAAGGTGGAAATGGTGAGAACATTTTGTTACAATCTTTGGGTTCTCTGATGAGTATTCTGCAAAAAGACGAGCAAGATGATGATTAACTTCTGAAGGAACAAAAAGGAAGCTGAGAAAGAAAATTAAAAGTGCAATTACTACCTTCCAGACAAGTTGGACAGACATCTTCATCTTCAGAAAATACATACATGTTTTCAGAGTCAGCCATTATCGACTTTGACTTTGTTTTCAAAATCCTGAGACCGGATTTACCAGAGTAGTCTTCTTTGGAATCTTTATCAGAGATTATGGATTTATTATTAGCCCATTTGCATCCTCCTACTCCGAAAGTTTCAGAATCCACATCACTATTACTTCTTAGAGGTTCAGCTTCCTCATGGGAATGACTTGAACCCTTCTCCCGTGTTGAGACGAGTGAGCGGAAGTATCTAGGATCGGCATCATATGGCAGAGGTCTTGGGGTAGACCGGAATGCTTCAGACAGAAAGTTATCGTGGGAAGACGAGGACGTTATTGAGGCAGTAGCTTGAACCGTAGATGGGAGAGAGCGGGTTTCTCCTCTTCTGAATACCGAGATATACTGCAACAATTAATATGGGATACAAATTAGATTAGAGATCAAAGTAAATATTGTCCCAAGAACCTCTAACTGCAATAATGGAAACATAAAGCTTTGAGGTAAACCACAAAGCATCAAATTGAAACAAGCGATGTGAAGAATGTACCAGGTTAAGGAAATTATGAGCAAGGCATCTTATGCAGGGACAGTTCCTATATACAGAGCTACTTGGATTCATGTACTCATCAATGTCTTCGACCCGAAAGCAAGAAGTAACACATCCCATCTTCGCCTCCTCTCTTTCTATGTTAAGGTTGATATAATCCTTTTCCTCACACTGAATCAGAAGAACTGGTTTATAATTATTCACAACACTGAGACTCCAGGAGCGATTTATCCACGTATGGAAATATATTTAAATTTAATTACAAGACTCTTAAAAACCTTTCAACCTTCTTTAAGGTTTCTATTTAAAGAACTCTGATTCAGCAAAACATCTGGTTAACAATCTGTTCATGTCTCCACGTTACCTGCAATGATAAAACGGGTTTGATTCCTTGATAACTCCAAGATGTAGAGGAGAGAATGATGTGATCACTGTTGGAGTAAAGAAACTTCAAGTACATTCAAATTTATGTCAACAAACCAAAAGTTCAATTTTCTTCCGTTTAATAGCAACTGAAAGTTCAGATCGATCTGAACTTTTAACTCTCACAAAACTAACTTGAGGTTTCATTATAGTGAAATGCAAGTACATAAACTGATAAAACCCTAAATTAGGTAAAAGATCAAATTTTGCTTCAACAGAGAAACATACAAACCCAACTGAGATAAGAAACACTATAAAATGCAAAACCCATATCGATTTATCCAAAAAACTGAGCAAACAGAGTGAAGAAAATCAGCAAAATTTGACCATATAAAAAACATTTGAGATCAATAACAATCAATAAAGAGTAAACCTTTGATCGAGAATTGAGCTGAAAGGAGAGAGGATGCAAAGACCTAAACTGATTTCTTCTTCGATCGGGGCTCAGCGGAGAAAGAAAAAGAGAGAGAAATGAAACAAATAACCGACGAAAGAGAGTCCCAAGGAGGATTAAACTTTTAATTTTTAATTAAATATAGAGAGACTCATTAATTGTGCAATTTCCCAGTCAATTCAAAAGTGATAATTAACAGAAATTTTCTTCCTTTATTAGTGATTACTTTTTCTTTCTAGTCGGTGATAAGAAAGATTGCGGAAAAAGTGATGAACACTGAAGAAGATGGTGAATGGTGAATGATGATTGTTATTGTGAAGGTGGGTGAGAAAGAAAGAGAAAGCTTTGTTGGACGCCAATGGAGCTTTAAGAATACAACCAAAAAAATGACCTTTAAAAAACAAAATATTAATTTATTAAGATTGTGTACTAACGATAATAAAAGGTACATAATAAAACTTATTGACCTCCATTAATCTTTGGCCCATTCAAGCCTGGCCTAAATTGAGTTCTTCAATGTTCATCACCAGTAGTAGTTACAATTGGTGGAGATGAAGCTTCAACCAGTTTCTTTGCCTTGGACTCATTTTGGGAATAAATCATTTAATGAGATTATCAAAACAAAAAATAATAATGTGACAACAACACCCATATATGGGATCAAACATGACATATGAAGGAAATTGAACCTAAGACCAAGCTTCAACATTGTACCTCCCTGCCTTCTCCAGAGCCTTGAGCCACCGTGAAGCAACATCCTTTGATCCTCCTGTCTCCTTCGACACAACCTCCTCCAAAGCCGACATTACATCAGAAGGCATTTTAGTCGATGATCCCGCAACGTAAATGGCAGCTCCATCACAAAGCAAATCCCAAACTTTCTTGCTCATTTCGCAGATCTTATGTTGCACGTAAACCTTCTTCGGTTGGTCTCTAGAAAATGCTGTGTAAAAGCCACCACCTATTTCTTCAGACAGCATGCCTCCTCTTGTATGAGATTCCCAGAAGTCACGGTAAAGAAAGTCTGTGTCTTTGTTTCTGCAACCGAAGAAGAACATCACTGGTGCGACTGGGCTAGACTGAGCTTGTATGGCTCTCTCAGCTATGAATCCACGGAACGGCGCACATCCGGTTCCGGGTCCTACTAAGATAAGCGGAAGCGACTGTGATGGAGCAGGAAGAGAATCTTTGTGAAACCAAGCTGGTATATTTATCTCTAACCACAACGGAAAAAAGAAGAAGAAAACACATCAAAAACAAAGAACTGAGCAAGTTATGGAAAAGAAGAAACAAAGTTCTAACCTTGTTCAGGTGTGAGGCTTGCAAGCCAAGAGGAGCATAGACCTTTTCGAGTTCTCTTATAAGGTGTGATCCATGATACTATGCTTACAGTCAAATGTACTTGTGCAGGGTGAGCCAAAGGAGAAGAAGATATCGAAAAAGCTCTTGGTTTTAGTGGTGGGACTAACTGCACTAGCCACTCAAAAGGGATTTGTACAGAAGGGAAATCCTCTAGCACCTACATCGGCATTAGCAACACAATCTATTTGGTTAAACTAGTTGATGCGTGTTCAAGACAGATCGTGTCCATGTGGTATCTGGTGCTACTTTACCTCAAGGATGCTTCTTCTTTCCTTCTGATTGTAATTGTAGAGATCATCCCGCCCCTCGGGTGAGGCAAAGTATTGAAGTCTTTCCTTTTCATGTTCAGCTGTTGCATAGAAGCTCATAACCTGAGCAGAGATAATACATTACAAGGGTTTCCATCAAAAACTTGTAACATAAATAAACTCAAAGCCATACCTATATATTATATAAGATGAAAAGGATTTTCAAAAATCTTAAACTTAGATGCATTAGGATTTTAGGATTAAAGGGATCTTACCTCGAAGAAGTATCGCCGAGGTGAAGCGGATGTAACATCCATTGTAAACTCAACAAAAGTTTTAAGTTTAATAGGGAACTGTGTAGTTACTTCTCCATAAGAACTACTATTCTCCGTCTCTCTCGGACCAACCTGAAAACATATTTAACTCTAGGCATTTATATTGAATCCCATATTAGACAATCTAAGATCATTTCATAAAACCAAGTGGAGCTACTTACTGTGATGAATGATTCTGGGTCCAGATCACAGCGTTCTATAAACGCATCTATTGCTGAAGGATTTTGGCTTGGAAGAAACTCAACAACATCACCAACTTCATATTCAACAGTCTTAAAAGAGGAGAAAACCAGAAAGAATAAGACTTCATCCTCAAAATTAATATAGATTTGGCCTTAAAGTAAGTGGCAGCAAGGTACTTACAGAAGAAACAAACTGGAACTCAAAGTGGCGGACATCCTTTGTGCTTCCAGCTTTGGTCAAGACTTCATTTCTGGTCTACATGATTGGAATATTAAGGCAAGCTAAGGGAATAAAATTTATATCATGTAGGCTTAACATAATAATGCATACAAAAAATCAGATCTTTTAAGAAAAACGTTGACCATTAAGCAACATCAACTTCACAAAATTTAAGGTAAAAGTGCATTGGAATAGCATAATCCGCAAGGTTGTATAGCATATCAGAAAAACAAAAAAAATTACGTTGGATGTGCATACCAGCTTGAGAAAGCAGTCTGGTTTACTTTTGTCCTTGGACAATTTTCCGGGAGACATTTCTCGGGCTCTTTGTATGATGTCTGCCAAAACAGAAGAGGCATATTATGCAAGCGTAATTCCCAAAAACCACTATATTGCTAGCTAATCTTTTTCATGATACAACAGATATTCAATTCACAAGCAAATTGAAGCAGAACATTGTGAGACTACTTCCAGCAGACTCATTCAAATTAATTTTTATTTTGACATTTCTAGCAATTACCATTTACATGTAGACAGTTCAGTGTTATGTAGCATAACATAGTCCTAAGTTAACATAAAAGAAGCAACGTATCCGCTCTATATTGAACCTAAATTTCCCTTCACAAAACAAGATTTGTCGTGCGATTTTGTATACCTGACTCTGTCGACATTTTAGGCTCCAGTTTCAACGGCTTATGATATAAAACCTTGTATTTAGGCTGATCTGTTACTTCATCTTGTGAAATCATCACATCTGGACCTTTAGGAAAGTATTTTGGATTGATCTGATATAATGTACTCCACAAAGACTGCATCCACGGATCCAGAGTTCCTTCGTACCTAATAATACACCAAAACTTAAAATTAGCATTCTAACACTGGGGCGTATAGTATTATACCAACATCAATAAGAAGGAGCATATGATTTCTTCAACTGATCAAATGGTTCATTTGATGTCAAAGAATGTTATGTAAAAGCACGATCAACGTCCACAAAATCTCTTATTGTCTTAATATACCGTGGCATACCCTGATGGGTGTTGATCATCTCCCAGACCTTTTTCAACGATGGTTGTTGCCCCAAGACCTGATAATCTTTTGTCTAGCTTCTTGGCTACAAACTTAGCCAATTAGAAAAGAAAAAAAATCATGTCATAAATTTGTGCCACATGAGAACAATTCAGACAAAGCTCGAGATTTTAGGCAGTGGCGTTTTTCTTTTCAAAAAAATAAAACCCAAAATGTAAAGGGCTTAGTAAGCCTCCTACTTATTTTCACATTGATGACATCTAAACAAAAAGACAAGCTCAGGAGTAACCCACCATGGGAAATGAAACATATGTTAAAACAATGTCAAATAGATTATAAAGAAGCGGATGCACTTACGTTGTACTTTTGGTAGCCAGAATCACCTAGTCCAAACACCGCATAGCGAACTCGTTGCAACCAACAGTTTCCCAGATTTTTTTGAAGAAGAAACTTCCAAAATGCCTTCAAATGATTGAAAACATAATAAACAATAAGCTACAATAACTGAAAGTGCATTTTGCAGGATTCCAACGAACCTTAAAAGAATCAGGAGAGTCTCCTTGCCCTGTAGTGGAGACAACAAAAACAACAGCCTCCTCGTGTGGTAAAGAACTCTGCAGAAAACACATGATAACTTGATAAAGTCCTAAAAAGAAAACATTTTTATGTCACACTGCTAGAGATTCAGTGAAATCCCAATGTTTACTTAAAATTCAATCAATAAATCGACACAAAGCTAATAGCAGATTAATGGTATGAAGAAAACTAATCAGCAATCTATCGGTTTTTGCGTCTCACAACTACTCTAGTTGAGTAAAAAAACTGAAAGGTTTCCTTCACATCTTAAGCATCATAGAAACGAAGGAGAAAAACTTCAAATCAAAGCAACAAGCTTTGAAGATCCAATTGATTTTACTACAGACATACCGCATCGAATTCATCGGTGGAGACGATAGATGCTGGACATCCGCGGCGTTCTGCTTCACGGCCAATACGCTCTGCCGCGTCAAGAGCGTTTCCGGTTTGAGAAGCATACAATACACGTAGCTTCCTCGGCTGTTCTCCCATGGCCGCCTATTGAGAGAAACAATGAAACCGGAGTTCGGTCTGACTATTTAACTGAGCAAAATCTCAAATTGAACCGAATCAAATCGAGAAACCAAAATCTCCCAAAAAATGTCCGGTTATCCCGTTTTGGTTGGGGTTAGACTTCTTCTGGTTGGAGAGAATCCATTTTCCGAACCATTTGGGCCAGAAAATCCATCATCCGAACCATTTGGGCCTTCGAGCGATCCAACCTCTGACTTTTGTTCGAGTCTTTCTTATGTTCGAGATAAAACACGTGTCTTTGTTCAGTCTTACAATAACTTCAGTATAACAATGAACAAAATCATTATAAAAAAAAATTATTAAGTGCGGAACATGCAGAGGAAAAGACTAAAGAGAGAAAGAGAAATACAAATAGTTAAAACAACAACTAGATTAGCTAAACAAGCTAGTTTACCGGAGCTTCAGTCCTTTGTTTCTTGGAATCCAATGTAAAACAATTCATGTACCTCTTTTCTTTAATAATATATAAAATCGATGACCAAAAAAAAAAAAAAAAAGTTAAAAGAACAAAAA
>WJSH01004106.1:321654-336530 GCA_009757365.2 Lepidium campestre
ATAAAAAGCTCAGGTTTCTCTTCTCCTTCTCTGGGAGGCAATAATTTTACGAGCTTTAGAAAGAATGTAATGATCGGCTACATCGTAATTCTCATCGATTAAGCAAATTAGGTCTTATAATATGTGTTTTTGGGCCCGTATTTTATTGGGCTACACTGATGTAACTTTTTTTTTTTTAACACTGCAATCAATAGAACAATGTTTTAAAAAAAAGGAAATTTTTTTTTGTCTGATTTTGAAAGTAAAGTATAGAAAATGAAAACGAAGAAGAAGGAACCTCGTCTTCTCCACGGAGTCTTCTTTCATCGTCTCTGAATTCTTACTTATAAAACCCTTTGTATATCTCTAGAAACCTTTTCATCATTGTCTCACGAACTCTCCTTCTTTCGCCTCGCCAGAAATGGCAGAAGACTTGGCGAATCTCTGCCGATTTCTCTTCGACGAAACCGCCTTTCCATCCTTGTCGTCTTCGGCATCTTCAGATCTCTTTTCTCGCCGTTTACGCTCCGATGATTCGATTAAACGCGGTCTCCGTTATTTCTATCTCCTCCTTCGCTGGGGTATCGCTCCGATCGGCGGAGATGGTGACTCCTCCACCAAGCTACGCTTTGAGACCTGGTCGGATTCACAGCTTCAAGCACTTCTTTCAATATCTCAGGCGATCCTTCTGCTATCGCGATCTATATTAGGTACCTACTTGACGCTAAATAGTTAAATCAAGGTTTGAGTCGGTATGAAATATCTGCCGACTCTTTGATTATAGTTCGTTTTCCACTCTCTGAGCTTTGGTATCTACTTTTTTGGCTGTGCAAAGTCTGATACCCTAGAAGAGTTATTGATTGTTTCTCCGATGAAGCAGTAAACAGTGTGACCTCGAATCATTTTCCTTACTGGCTTACTGTTTTTGTTTTGGTGTATCTCAGTGGACCAACTCGAACCGATAATTTTGGGTGTCATCCAGGAGATCATGGAATTCTCTCTCAGCTTCTTGGAGAAGTCAAATTTTAGACAAAATGATCTGAAAATGGAGGTTTGTTCTTTATTTTGATCAATGTCATTCCCGGTGTTAACCCATGTTCTTTACTTCAATATGTGATTGACACTCGGTAGGAAAACCTTTGATGTTGGATATTGGTATCCCTGTGATCATGATTTGAAAGTAGTTCTGGTGGTCGTCTTAGGCAACTCTGGGAAATCTGCTTGACGACCTTGTTTGAGCCATAGACATACTTTCTAGAGAACTTATTTTACTTTGTTTGTTTTTCTTTGATAAGGCTTTGAACTCGTTTTATTAGTCTTTTTCAGGTTTTTTTTTACAGTGGTGGTTAGGTTTCATTGTTGTGCCATAGAAATTAGTCAGATGTGCTCACCAGCATGTTTTCGTTTAACCTCTACATGAGGGTGTAGTGGTGTTACGGTCTGCTTCCATTATCAAGCATTTGTGGGCTTCTTACTCTCTTTCCATAAAGCTTGACTGCGTTAGTAATCTCTTCGAATGCTTTCTTGAATCAGATAAACATGGAAGTACTTCTGGAAATTGCTTCTTTTGATGGAAGTGAGAAGCAATTCGATATGTTGCCAGCTGTCTCTCCCGCTGAAGTTGTAGAACTTTGGCCAGCGTTTTCTGGCGAGCATGATAATGTGGAATTATATAGCCTTGTGAAATGTACTTTTCAAGGTATTATTGCTATCAATCCACTGAGCAGTATATCTTCTTAGTTAAATTTAATCTGATGACCTTTATACACTTTGACATGTCAAGCAGGGGGCAGATGCTCAAATGAAGAGAAGCCAGTTGACCGGCTTCTTATCACGCTGATGTCTGAATGCATTGAATCTGATGCGCAGATGCAGTCCGTAATCAAGCCCTCTTTTCAACAAGACTGTGGAAACCTGAATCCCTTGACTCGACACCTGGCAGTTGTTCACCTTGGCTGCATCTGTCGTCTGATTATGGTCTGCAAAGATTTTGTTCAATTGCCAAGCGTGATAGATGAGAAGACTGTTGATCAACCTTTCCTTGATAAATTGTCCTTCTGCTTAAGAATCCTGAAGCTGCTTGGGAGCCTTTCCAAAGAAGTTCAAAGTATAGAAAATGATGGCTCATTGTTACAAGCAGTAGCTTCCTTTACAGATGCTTTACCTAAGCTGTTTGGGGTTTTCTTTGAATTTACCAACCACACTGCTACAGAGGGCAATATTGAGAGTCTCTCTCTTGCACTGGTGGAGGGATTTCTTAATCTTATCCAACTCATTTTTGGCAAGAGCAGTGTTTTTCAGAATGTCCAGGCTTGTGTGTCAGCTTCTATTGTGAACAATCTTAATGCTTCGATGTGGAGATATGATGTATCCTCTTCCAATTTGATACCTCCCCTTGCTTACTTCCCTCGGTCTGTCATTTACACATTGAGACTCATTCAAGATCTCAAGAGACAACCATACCATATCCAAGATCTGAGAGTTTTAGAGTCAAAAGATCTCAATGCCAATTCTGCTGTTGATTCTGTTTATTTCCATCTGCCCCAGGAAAAGATCCCGTTGCTCAAGTGCTTCACGGTTGAGGATATAATGAGAGTGATATTTCCTTCATCAAGTCAGTGGCTGGGTAACTTCTTCTATCTTGTTTCTTTCCTTCATCGTGAAGGAGTAAAATTACGACCAAAAGTGGAGAGAACATACTCCAGTTTAAGATCAAACAGTTTTGCGGAGGTTGAAAGCCAGATTTCACATGACGATGAGGCCCTCTTTGGAAACTTGTTTTCTGAGGGTAGCCGTTCTCTGTGTTCCATAGAACCAAATGATCAACCATCTGTTTCCGTCAGCAGCAATTTACCATTCCAAGCTGCAAGGGAACTGTTGAACTTTCTTAAAACGTGCATCTTTTGTCAAGAATGGGTTCCAAGCATATACGAAGATGGATGTAAAAAGCTTGACACTGGTCACATTGATATCCTTCTCAATATCATAGGCTGCGCTATTGAAGACAAGGCTTCTGATGGTGGTTGCATGCTCCAAGATGAAGGAAAACCTGGACATGTTGCCTTTGAGCTGTTACTTAATCTCTTGAGAAGTCGTGCACTGTCTGATTCTCTTGAGTCCTACCTGTTTCAGCAAATTCTTGTTGTTGAAAATGGCGAATCTAACTATAATGATAAGACTCTGGCACTGTTGGCTCACACTCTTCTTTGTAGGCCAGGCTTGGCTGGGGCACAATTGAGAGCCAAAATTTATGATGCTTTCGTTAGTTTTGTTGCCGAGAGAGCAAGAGGAATATGTGCTGAAGGTTTGAGTCTCAAGGAGTTGACTACGTGTCTTCCCTCTGCTTTCCATATTGAGATTCTCCTTATGGCTTTCCATTTGTCAAATGAAGCAGAGAAAGAAAAATTCTCAAATCTCATTGCTTCGTGTCTGCAAAAGGTTGACACCCCATCAGGAAAATGTGATGGTCCTCAGATGTCCTGTTGGGCAATGCTGATATCTAGGTTGTTAGTGCTGTTGCACCATATGTTGTTACATCCAAACACGTGCCCAACATCATTAATGCTAGATCTAAGGTCTAAACTGAGGGAAATTCGTAGTTCTGGTAGTAATTTGCACGTAACTGTTGGTGATCATTTATCTTCTTGGGCATCTCTTGTAGCAAGGGGAATAACTGATTCATGGGCTGAAGAGGAGTCAGTCAGCCATCTGATGAGTCAAATGATTGACTTTTCCCCATATCCTCCTACATTTCAGAATGATGTCTCTGCCGCCAAGACCCTAAACTTGGATTATGGAAATTTATCTTCAAGTTTGTCCAGGGTTTTGGGGTTGTGGAAGGGAAAAAAAGCAGGAAAAGTGGAAGACCTGATTGTGGAAAGATACATTTTTATACTTTCTTGGGATATTGCTCGTATTAATTGTGCATTGGATAGTCAGCCTTCCTTGCATGTTAATTACCAGAATGTGGACATACCTAGCTCTGTGGATCTCATCTCCACCAGTCTTTTACTTATAGGTGACTCTAATGTTGTTGGTAAGAGTATCGAGTTGAGAAACATTTTGATGGGTGTTTTAAATGAGCTCCAAGCAGCCCCTGAGATGGTGGTTGAGGATTTGGGTTGGGACTTTATCCGCGAAGGATCCTGGCTCTCTCTTTTGTTGTACTTTTTCAATGGTGGCGTCTGGGGTTATTGCAAGAAAAACAAATGCTCAGAAATCGATCCCTTCTGGAGGGAGTGCATATCTGTTGACGCCAAGTACATTGCTGCTGCAGAAGGCGTGCTCTCTTACATGATGGAGACTGGTGACATCTCAGAGTTAATGAGAGTGCTTTCATCATTGGTTAGCAAATATTTACGAGTGTATAAGAAAGCTTTCCTTGCAACTTTCAGTACTTGGAATCATCAAGGTCATAGTTCGCCTTCTCTGCTACTTCTCAAGCATACCCAGTTTGGTAAAAGTCTCGAAGCTGAATATGCGAAGATTGGTGACAATTCTCTCCATCTTCAATGCATTTTTTATCTGTCAAAACTGGATGCTCTGGGTGATGGAAGAGGTTCGGGTGTTTTATGGAAAGTGTTTTGGGAATTTATGGTGCATGGGTTTCCCACTAGTCTTCAAACTTCTAGTGCGATTCTTCTTTCATGTATTCTAAGCATAAGATGCATTGTGCTAACTATAGATGGTTTACTCAAATTGGGAAACTCTAAGGAAAAGTTTGGGGCAGATACTCGTGTACTTCATCAAATACTTGATTCTATCATGATTATTAAGTTTGATCAGGTATTCGAAAGCGTTCATGGAAAATGTGAGGAGATCCATCAAAATATATGTGCCGTGTTGCAGCTTCCAGATTTGACAGAGTTGTTCCTGATGAAAGACATGGAGGGATTTATAAGAGATATCAGTGCTGAGCAGATAGATAGAAGCCATGTGCTTGAAGGGGTGATCACCAAGACTGTAGATGTTATGGACAGTCTAAGCAAGGATTCATCAAAATCTGATATTGTCAAATTTTATCTTGGTGTAGATGGAGTCGCTGAGCACACCAGGGAATTCTATCAGTTGCAACGTGGAGATCTATCTATTTTTATTGACTCATTGGACTACTGTTCCTTGGAACCAGTAAACATAAAAGTACTCAACTTTCTTATTGACCTCTTGTCTATGGCTCTATCCCCCGATCTCAGGAGAAAAGTGCAGCAAAAATTTATTGACATGGATTTGATTACTTTGTCTGGCTGGCTGGAGAGAAGACTGTTGGGTTCTTTCGTTGAGGAGTTAGATGGGAAAAAGACTGCAAAAGGAAATTCACTTCCTTTCAGAGAGGCAGCAATGAATTTTATTAATTGTCTCGTCTCATCTACTAACGACGTACAGACCAGAGAGTTACAGAATCATTTATTCGAGGCCATGCTGATCTCCCTCGATACCGCATTTCTCTCATTTGATATCCATATGGCTATGTCATATTATCATTTTGTTCTTCAACTTGCAAGGGAAGAAAACCTTATGAAGATGGTATTAAAGAGAACCATAATGCTGATGGAGAAGCTTGCTGCCGATGAGAAGTTGCTTCCTGGTCTGAAGTTTCTTTTTGGTGTGATAGGCACTTTGTTGAACAACCGTTCTCCAAGTCATGGAGAGGATTCGTGTGAAAAGTCCTTGGTGAGCAATAAGAATACTGCAACAGGTCCTTTGGTCCCAAAACTTTCAGGAACAGCGAAAAAATCTGATACATTGGCTCTCCCCATGGATCAGGAAGGAAGCACAATATCTCTTGAATGCGATGTCACTTCTGTTGATGAAGATGAAGATGATGGAACGTCTGATGGTGAAGTGGCTAGCTTAGACAAGGAAGATGAAGAAGATGCCAACAGTGAGAGGTATCTTGCCTCAAAAGTCTGCACTTTTACTTCCAGTGGCAGTAATTTCATGGAACAACACTGGTATTTTTGTTACACCTGTGACCTTACTGTTTCCAAAGGTTGTTGTTCTGTTTGCGCCAAAGTTTGCCACCGGGGTCACCGTGTTGTCTATTCACGATCGAGTAGGTTTTTCTGTGACTGTGGAGCTGGAGGTGTTAGGGGAAGCAGCTGCCAGTGTTTGAAGCCGCGCAAATTTAGTGGCACTGGAAGCACTCCAACTCGTAGTGCAAATAATTTCCAATCCTTTTTACCTTTGTCTGAGGATGCGGATCAGCTTGCAGAAAGCGATTCAGATGTGGAAGAAGATGGTTTTGTGGAGGAAAATCACGTTGTGTTATCTATCCCTAAAGAAACTCAATATAAGATGTCACTGCTACTAGAAGAGCTAGGCATAGAAGACCGCATGCTGGATATTTTCTTTTCTTTGCTTCCGTCTATCACTAGTAAAAGACACTCCGGCCTCTCGAAAGATAAGCAGGTCAATCTTGGGAAAGACAAAGTCCTTTCATATGACACAGATATCTTCCAGCTGAAAAAAGCATATAAAAGTGGGTCTCTGGATTTGAAAATAAAGGCTGATTATGCTAATTCAAAGGACCTTAAGTCTCTTTTAGCGAATGGTTCCCTTGTCAAGTCTCTCCTGAGTGTTAGTGTTCGGGGTCGCCTTGCAGTTGGAGAAGGTGATAAAGTTGCTATATTTGATGTTGGACAGCTAATTGGACAAGCCACAATTGCACCCATAAATGCAGACAAGGCAAATGTTAAACCCCTTTCGAGGAATATTGTTCGTTTTGAGATTGTGCATCTTACATTTAACCCAGTTGTGGAGAATTATCTTGCTGTCGGAGGCCTTGAAGATTGCCAGATACTTACTTTGAATCATCGAGGTGAAGTCATTGACAGGCTAGCTGTAGAGCTTGCACTTCAGGGTGCATACATCAGGCGTATAGACTGGGTCCCTGGTTCACAGGTTCAGTTAATGGTTGTTACAAACAAATTCGTGAAGATTTATGATTTATCCCAGGATAGCATAAGTCCAACACAGTACTTCACCTTGCCAAATGACATGATTGTGGATGCTACCCTCTTTGTTGCTTCTCGTGGGAGGGTTTTCCTTCTTGTTCTCTCAGAGCAAGGAAATTTGTACAGGTTTGCACTATCTTGGGGAGGAAATACAGGCGCAACACCACTTAAGGAAATCGTTCAGGTTATGGGAAAGGATATTACCGGAAAGGGTTCATCCGTCTATTTCTCTCCAACATATCGACTGCTTTTCTTATCCTATCATGATGGTAGTTCATTTATGGGTCGTCTCAGCTCAGATGCTACATCCTTAAGTGAGACATCTGGCATGTTTGAGGAGGAATCAGATTGTAAGCAGAGGGTAGCTGGATTGCATCGTTGGAAAGAGTTGTTGGCTGGCAGTGGATTGTTTATTTGCTTCTCCACCGTGAAGTCAAATGCCGCCTTAGTTGTATCCTTGAGGGGTGATGGGGTATGTGCACAGAATCTCCGTCATCCAACAGGATCATCCTCCCCTATGGTCGGAATAACCGCATACAAACCTTTGTCAAAAGACAATGTTCACTGTCTTGTTTTGCATGATGATGGCAGCCTTCAGATATATTCTCATGTTCGGAGTGGAGTTGATACTGACTCAAATTTTACAGCTGAAAAAGTTAAAAAGTTGGGGTCTAAGATACTTAACAACAAAGCGTATGCAGGTGCCACGCCAGAGTTTCCCCTGGATTTCTTTGAGAAAGCATTTTGCATTACAGCAGATGTAAGACTTGGTAGTGATGCTATTAGAAATGGCGATTTTGAGGGAGCAAAACAGAGCTTGGCTTCTGAGGATGGCTTTATTGAGAGCCCCAGTCCCATGGGCTTCAAGGTATGGTTAGATTTCCCCAGTAACTTTTCTTGATTAATTTGTCTGTGTACTACTTAAATATTATTACTCTTAAAAGAGTATTTTCTCCGTGTAATTATAATTATATGGGTCGCTTGTGTCCATTATTTGGGATCCCTCAACGTATCTTAGTTAACCAACCTCCTCTCTTTCAGATATCTGTGTCCAATCCAAACCCTGACATTGTTATGGTTGGCATCCGGATACATGTTGGTACTACATCAGCAAGCTCTATACCTTCAGAAGTGACTGTTTTTCAGAGATCGGTTAAGATGGATGAGGGCATGAGGTGCTGGTATGACATCCCATTTACAGTGGCTGAGTCACTTCTAGCTGATGAAGATGTTGTAATCTCAGTGGGGCCGACTACCAGTGGGACTGCATTACCCAGAATAGATTCGCTTGAAGTATACGGTCGAGCTAAAGATGAATTTGGCTGGAAAGAAAAAATGGATGCTGTGCTGGATATGGAAGCTCGTGTGCTTGGTCATGGTTTGCTTGTTCCAGGCTCTAGTAAAAAGAGAGCGTCGGCACAGTCTGCTTCTATTGAGGAGCAAGTTATCGCCGATGGTCTTAAACTCCTATCAATCTTTTATTCAGTTAGTAGGCCACGACAAGAAGTGGAACTTAGCGAACTCAAATGCAAACAGTTACTGGAGACAATTTTTGAAAGCGATAGGGAAACTCTGCTACAGACTGCAGCTTGCCGTGTTTTGCAGTCTGTCTTTCCAAGAAAGGAGATATATTACCAAGTAGTGCTCCTACTAAATCTGGTCTTGCATGTTCAGTTGCTATTTCCTGGCGTAGATATGCCATATTTGTATGTTGTATTTGGCATTAATATATTTGTTGCTATAGGTCAAAGACACCATGCGACTTCTTGGAGTGGTCAAGGTGACCTCTGTTCTTTCTTCAAGGTTGGGCATTTCTGGTGCCGGAGGCTCGATTGTTGAAGAGTTCAATGCTCAGATGCGCGCTGTATCTAAAATAGCTTTGACCCGTAAATCAAATTTCTCCGTCTTTCTGGAAATAAATGGTATATGCTCTTTCTGTTAGTATCTATAGTCTGTCGATTTGCATGTGTAGTTCAAACAGAGCTTTGTTTCTTGTCTGTATTACGTAGGAGTAGCTATTTATCATACAATTATCGTCTTCCTTTATATAGCTTTGTTTATATGAGCTATTTTTGTCATGTAGGCTCTGAAGTGGTAGATAATCTGATGCAAGTGCTATGGGGAATTTTGGAGTCGGAGCCACTCGACACTCCAACTATGAACAACGTCGTGATGTCCTCCGTTGAACTAATCTATAGCTATGCAGAGTGTTTGGCGTCTCAAGGAAAGGATACAGGGGTTTATTCTGTAGCTCCTGCGGTTCAGTTACTGAAAGCACTTATATTATTTCCCAATGAGTCTGTGCAAACATCCAGCAGGTGTGTTCTTCTGTATGTTTTTCATATTCTGTTTGTTTAGATACGCAACAGCCCTCTAACAATGTTTCTTTACAGCTTAGCCATATCATCAAGATTACTTCAGGTTCCTTTCCCAAAGCAAACGATGCTGACAACAGATGATTTGATTGAAAATGTTACAACTCCTTCAGTGCCTATCAGAACAGCTGGTGGAAACACGCATGTCATGATTGAGGAGGACTCTATAACTTCATCTGTTCAATACTGCTGTGATGGCTGCTCCACTGTCCCTATACTGAGAAGAAGGTGGCACTGCACCGTTTGTCCAGATTTTGATTTATGTGAGGCATGCTATGAAGTGTTAGATGCAGATCGTCTACCACCACCACACACTCGAGATCATCCCATGACAGCAATTCCAATAGAAGTGGAATCACTTGGCGCAGACACCAATGAGATTCAGTTCTCTACGGATGAAGTAGGTATTTCAAATATGTTGCCAGTGATAACCCGTAGCGTCCCACAAGCTTCAACTCCTTCGATCCATATCTTGGAACCTGGTGAATCTGCTGAGTTTTCCGCCTCAGTGACCGATTCTGTTTCTATCTCAGCTTCAAAGCGTGCCGTAAATTCTTTAATTCTCTCTGAGTTTCTCCAAGAGTTGAGTGGATGGATGGAGACAGTTTCCGGTGTTCAAGCTATACCTGTCATGCAATTGTTCTACAGATTATCATCTGCCATTGGTGGAGCCTTTATGGATAGCTCAAAGCCTGAAGAAATAAGCTTGGAAAAGTTGATTAAATGGCTTCTGGGTGAAATCAATCTCAGCAAGCCATTTGCTGCTTCAACTCGCTCTTCCTTCGGGGAAAGTGTGATTCTTGTGTTTATGTTTTTCACCTTGATGCTTCGGAGTTGGCACCAGCCTGGTAGTGATGGTAGTAGCTCCAGAACAGGTGGAAGTACAGATGTTCATGATCGGAGGAGTGTCCAGAGCTCCACTGTAGTTGCGTCTCAGTCTTCGTTTGATGTTCAAGAGAGAGATGACTTTGCCTCTCAGCTAGTTCGCGCATGCAGTTGCCTCAGGAACCAAGAATTTGTTAATTATCTAATGAACATACTTCAGCAACTAGTGCATGTTTTTAAGTCCCGTGCTTCCAATGTTGAAGCTCGTGGATCAAGCTCCGGTTCTGGTTGTGGAGCCCTGCTTACAATCAGAAGAGATTTACCTGCGGGTAACTATTCTCCCTTCTTTTCGGATTCATATGCAAAAGCCCATAGAGCAGATATATTTGTAGACTACCACAGGCTGTTACTTGAGAATGTGTTTCGCTTAGTTTATACCTTGGTTAGACCTGAAAAACAAGAGAAAGTGGGGGAAAAAGAAAAGGTTTACAGGCATGCTTCTTCTAAAGATTTGAAGCTGGACGGTTTCCAGGATGTTCTGTGCAGCTATATTAATAACCCTCATACGGCTTTTGTTAGAAGATATGCTAGAAGGCTGTTTTTGCATCTTTGCGGAAGCAAAACTCAATACTACAGTGTCCGAGATTCATGGCAGTTTTCCAATGAAGTGAAACACCTATACAAGCATGTTGAAAAGTCTGGTGGTTTTGAAAACAATGTTTCATATGAAAGGAGTGTAAAAATTGTGAAGTCGCTTTCTACAATTGCTGAAGTTGCTTTGGCACGGCCTCGGAACTGGCAGAAGTATTGTCTCAGGCATGGAGATTTTCTGTCCTTCCTACTCAATGGTGTATTCCATTTTGCGGAAGAATCTGTTATCCAGACACTTAAACTCCTTAATCTTGCGTTTTATCAAGGAAAAGATGTGAGCAGCTCAGTGCAGAAAGCTGAAGCAACTGATGTAGTTGCAGGCTCAAACCGATCAGGATCTCTGTCCGTGGATTCAAAAAAGAAGAAAAAAGGTGAAGATGGGCATGATTCTGGTTTGGACAAATCATACGTGGATATGGAAGGGGTGGTAGATATCTTTAGTGCCAAGGGCGGAGATCTCTTGAGGCAGTTTATTGATTTCTTTCTTCTGGAATGGAACTCGAGCTCTGTTCGCACTGAAGCGAAGTCTGTTATTTATGGTTTGTGGCATCATGGAAGACACTCGTTCAAAGAAAGTCTGTTAGCAGCCCTTTTGCAGAAGGTTAGGTACCTGCCAGCCTATGGTCAGAATATTGTTGAGTACACAGAACTTGTCTCCTTGTTGCTTGGCAAGGCTCCAGAAAACAACTCAAAGCAAGCAATTAGCGAGCTTGTAGATCGTTGCCTGAGCCCGGATGTAATAAGGTGCTTTTTTGAGACGCTGCATTCTCAGAACGAACTCATTGCCAATCATCCAAACTCCCGTATATACAGCACTCTGAGTAATCTTGTGGAATTTGATGGTTATTATCTTGAGAGCGAACCTTGTGTTGCCTGCAGTTCTCCTGATGTGCCATATAGCAAAGTGAAGCTTGAAAGTTTGAAATCCGAGACAAAGTTTACAGATAACCGCATCATTGTGAAGTGTACTGGGAGTTATACGATACAGTCTGTGACCATGAATGTTCATGATGCACGAAAGTCAAAGTCAGTAAAGGTCCTAAACTTGTATTACAATAATCGCCCTGTCTCAGATTTATCAGAGCTTAAAAACAACTGGTCACTGTGGAAGCGTGCCAAAAGTTGCCACCTCTCTTTTAACCAAACTGAACTGAAGGTGGAATTTCCTATTCCTATTACTGCTTGTAACTTCATGATCGAGCTGGATTCCTTCTATGAGAATCTTCAGGCGTTATCTCTTGAACCATTGCAATGCCCTCGGTGTAGTCGGCCGGTTACTGATAAACATGGTATTTGCAGTAACTGTCATGAGAATGCTTATCAGTGCAGACAATGCCGTAACATTAACTATGAAAATTTGGATTCTTTCCTTTGCAACGAGTGTGGCTATAGCAAGTATGGAAGGTTTGAGTTTAACTTCATGGCAAAACCAAGCTTCATATTTGATAATATGGAAAATGACGAAGATATGAAGAGGGGATTGGCTGCTATAGAATCCGAGTCCGAAAACGCTCACAGGAGATATCAGCAACTTTTGGGCTTCAAGAAGCCGCTTCTGAAGATAGTATCAAGCATTGGTGAAACTGAAATGGATTCACAGCACAAGGACACTGTCCAGCAAATGATGGCATCTTTACCTGGTCCCTCATGTAAGATAAACCGCAAAATTGCACTTTTGGGTGTATTGTATGGTGAGAAGTGCAAAGCTGCTTTTGATTCTGTCAGCAAAAGTGTACAAACACTGCAGGGGCTTCGTAAAGTTTTGATGAGCTATCTTCATCAGAAAAATTCAAATTTTTCATCAGGTGCGTCAAGATATGTGGTCTCAAAGACCCCAAACAATTGTTATGGTTGTGCCACTACATTTGTCACTCAATGTCTTGAGATTCTTCAAGTGCTGTCGAAACATCCAAGATCTAGGAAACAACTTGTTGCAGCCGGTATTTTGTCGGAGTTGTTTGAAAACAATATTCACCAAGGTCCGAAAACAGCCCGTGCTCAAGCTAGAGCAGCTCTTTCTACTTTCTCAGAGGGTGATCTGAATGCAGTGAATGAGTTAAACAATCTGGTACAGAAGAAAATAATGTACTGCTTAGAACACCATCGTTCCATGGACATTGCACTTGCCACTCGTGAGGAGATGTTGTTGCTTTCAGAAGTATGCTCTCTCACTGATGAATTCTGGGAATCAAGACTGCGCCTCGTTTTTCAGCTACTATTTTCTTCCATTAAATTGGGTGCTAAACATCCTGCGATATCAGAGCACATAATCCTTCCTTGCCTTAAGATTATTTCTGTGGCATGTACACCTCCAAAACCTGATACGGCAGAGAAAGAGCTAATGATGGGAAATTCTGCTCTTCCAGTGCAAGAAAAGGATGAGAATGCTGCTGGCGTCATAAAGTATTCGTCAGAAAACGAGGAAAATAACTCGGAAATATCTCAGAAGACAAAAGATATTCAGCTTGTGAGTTATTTGGAATGGGAGAAAGGGGCATCATATCTCGACTTTGTGAGGAGGCAATACAAAGCCTCTCAGTCAATTAGAGGTGCTAGCCAAAAGTCTAGAACCCACAGATCGGATTTCTTGGCACTTAAATATACGCTTAGGTGGAAGCGACGCTCTAGCAGAACATCTAAAGGTGGTTTACAGGCATTTGAGCTCGGGTCTTGGGTTACAGAGCTAATTCTTAGTGCATGTTCTCAATCTATTAGGTCAGAGATGTGCACGATGATTAGTTTACTCTCTGCCCAAAGCTCACCTAGGCGCTACAGGCTGATCAATTTGCTGATAGGCTTGCTTCCTGCTACACTCGCAGCGGGTGAAAGCAGCGCAGAATACTTTGAATTGCTCTTCAAAATGATAGAGACACAAGATGCGCTTCTATTCTTAACTGTTCGGGGTTGTCTGACAACGATCTGTAAATTAATCTCTCAAGAGGTAGGAAACATTGAATCTCTTGAAAGGAGTCTTCAGATTGACATTTCTCAGGGATTTACCCTCCACAAGCTCTTAGAACTCCTTGGAAAGTTCTTGGAGGTTCCAAATATTCGTTCAAGGTAATTTTCTCATCGTTAAATCTATAGATCTTACATCGGCTTCTTCGTACCTGTCTAATGTTTTGGGTGTGGCAGATTCATGAGAGACAATTTGCTGTCTCATGTTCTGGAGGCCCTCATTGTAATCCGTGGCTTGATAGTGCAAAAGACGAAGCTTATAAATGATTGCAACAGACTCCTAAAAGATCTTCTTGACGGACTACTTCTTGAAAGCAGTGAAAATAAGCGACAGTTCATCCGTGCCTGTGTTTCTGGACTGCAAACCCATGCAGAGGAGAGAAAAGGACGTACCTGTTTGGTAAGAAGAATTGTCACTCTGACCAGTATATATCATCACTTTACAGTCTCAGGAGTTTTTCTAGTTTTCTTTTTAGACTTCTGGATGAGTCTTATACACTCTATAAGTTTTAGTAGTATTTAGAACTATCTACATGACTGATATCGTTCCTAACTTCGTATTCTAGAAACCATCTTCACAGAAATCATTTGAAGTTATTGAGATTTTATTTTGTTATAGTTAGTATATCTTGGACTAGTGTTTTGACCTTTTCGACTGTATTTGCAGTTTATCCTTGAGCAGCTTTGTAATTTGATCTGCCCATCAAAACCCGAGGCTGTGTATATGCTGATCTTGAACAAGGCTCACACGCAAGAGGAGTTTATCCGGGGATCAATGACGAAAAATCCATATTCGAGTGCAGAGATTGGCCCACTGATGCGGGATGTTAAAAACAAGATTTGTCAGCAGTTGGACCTGTTAGGTCTACTGGAAGATGACTATGGCATGGAGTTGCTTGTAGCAGGAAACATCATTTCACTAGACCTGAGCATAGCACAAGTGTATGAGCTGGTTTGGAAGAAATCAAATCAGTCTTCTACTTCACTGACGAATTCTGCACTGTTAGCTTCAAATGCAGCTCCCAGCAGGGACTGTCCTCCCATGACGGTGACATACAGGCTTCAGGTTTGTGACCCTTCTCTGGTGAAGAACTAGGTTAAAGATGGGTTTTGCTCGGCTTTAATTACTGATTAA
>WJSH01004106.1:340511-366253 GCA_009757365.2 Lepidium campestre
CCCCTAATGTATATACAATTGTATTATAAGTGTATATATATATATATATATAAAAGTTACACAATACTATATATACATGCATTAATTAAGATGTGTCTATAAGTAAGTAATGGAGTTATATAAAATAGATAGGTGTCTTGTCTAAAAGAGAGGATCATTGAATATAAAACTTGATTTGCAATCCAAGTTTGGTGGCTCATTTAATAGAATAGCCTCTCTGCGTTACGTCCAAAACGAAACCAAACCTTAATGCAACCAAACAGCAACACTCTTTTACGTTCACACAATTTAATCGATCCCACAATACATTTATATATGTACCTTCCATTCTTTTTTGTGTTTGTACTATGTACCTCTTTTAATTCATTTGACATCTTATTTGACCTTTTCTATTTTATTGTTTATATTATTATATTTCGTTGTCGAGGGCCGTTTATCATAATACTCTAGACTATACCTCTCTATTCTAACCACAAACTAATCAATCATATTAAAATACATCGTTTTCAGTCGACAACCTAAATTTTGAATTATATTTGTATATTTCATTATGCTATATAGAATATTTTATAAGTTACCATGAATATTCTGGATTCTTTTTTGTCAAGCTGTATTTGAGCGAGACAATACTATACTTATGGTTATACATTACCAATATATATATATATATACACTTATATATCTATACGCATGTGATATTTCTAAAAATTATAAGTTGAGAGAAGATAGTAAAATACAAACAAATCAAGGTCACGGGCCTTTGTCTTTTATCTCTTTTCGTAAATTTCCTCAATTCTCATACATACAATGATTTTAAATTAATTTATGTTTATGTTCTTTTTTTGTCCACAATAGAAAATCTGCTAAAACATATATTATAAAAGTATGGCTCACGTTACGTACAACTATTTACGTTTCATGGATTCTTATCCATATTTTTATATATATTTATCAATGTAAGAATGAAAGGATTCGGCAATTCATGTATAAGTTGTATATTTTATTGTTATTTTGGTTTTAAAAAGATCTGATTTTAAAACCAAAATGAAAACTAATATATTTACGGGTTTGTTAGTTTTTAATAATGATTCGCAACTTTTATATATATATATTAAGGATATAGTTCCTAAAATGTTGAAAGAGAGAATCTTTAGTTGACATTTCTTGGTTACCAATCGCATAATTATAGAAACAACTCATTCCGCGTTTAATATTAAGTTTATTTTATGACCAAATTGCTTCAAGACATGACTTTTTTGGTGTAATTTAGCTATAACTGAAAATTATATATTGACTATATACTTTTCGGTTGTAATTAAGAACTGATTAGTCAGTTGATTAACGTCTTGTTAGTTAGATATTAGTTAAACATTTTTAACTAATTCTAAAGTGTTTATAAGAACTCATTTGTGCTTCCTTTTACAATAATGAGAAAATACAGACTTCACTTTACTTTCTTATGTTTAACATGGTATCAGAGCGATATGGTTCCGATGCAACGACATGGTTACTCATGGCTTCTCAACTTTGTCTCGAAGAAAATAAGTCAGATTTTTCTTTTCCTTTCTACTGCAGAAGCAATTTGGAAGAGCATTTTGGCTCGTTTCAAACAGGATGATGCTCCTAGAGTGTTTGAGATAGAACAGAGACTTAGTTCGATACAACAAAATTCGATGGATGTTGATGATATAATGATTGCCTCCAATGATGATACAGAACTTCAGTTTCTCAAAGACACATTGCATCATGCTTTCAAGATAAAGGACTTGAAATCGCCCGTAATGCTTCATGAATATTCGTCTGCCAAAGGAAATATGCATTGGATATTCTAGCTACAACAGGAATGTTGGCTTGTAAGCCGTTATCTGTACCTATGGATCCAACAATTAAACTCAGTAAGGATTCATGTACTCCATTAGAAGATGCTAGACAGTATAGAGAACTCATTGAACGGTTTTTCATACTTTGAGTCAGTTTTTGTCTAATCCTACGGATGTTCATCTTCAAGCTGCATATCGTATACTGCGTTATATCAAAGCCAATCCAGGATAAGGGATTTTTTATGCAGCTGATTCAGATATTTGTTTAAATGCTTTTTGTGACGCTGATTGGGCTACTTGTCCGGATTCAAGGAGATCAATCACATGTTTTTGTGTCTACCTTAGGAAGTCTTTGATCAGCTGGAAGTGCAAGAAGCAACAAACAGTAAGTAGGAGTAGCAGTGAAGCCAAATATCGCAGCATGGCCCTCGCTACATGTGAACTTTTGTGGTTAAATCAGGTGCTTAATGATCTGCGCATTCAGACTATTACTCCTGCCAAGTTGTTTTGTGATAACAAATCAGCTCTTCATATTGCCACAAACCCAATCTTCTATGAGAGGACAAAACACATTGAGATCGATTGTCATACGGTTCGTGATCAAGTGCAGAATGGTTTTCTGATGTTGTTTCACGTTTCTTCAGGGAATCAACATGCTGATATCTTGACTAAGGCTCTTCACTCAAGGCCATTCCATTCTTTGCTTAATCGGATGTCTGTTTCAAGTCTCTTCTTACCTGAATCGGTTGCTGTTTCAGAGGCTTAAGGGAGGTGTATTGAATATATTTCGATTCTTTTCGGTTGTAATTGAGAAATGATTAGTCAGTTGATTAACGTCTTGTTAATTAGATATTAGTTAAACATTTTTAACTAATTCTAAAGTGTATATAAGAACTCATTTAGGCTTCCTTTTACACTAATGAGAAAATACATATTTCACTTTACTCTCTTATGTTTAACATTATACATTTTTAATTAACTATCTAATAATTACTAAAATACAAAAAATGGATAACTTGGTCAAACGAACTTCAAAGGTTGACTCTTTTCAACGTGAGAAGAAGAAGAAAAAAAAAAAGTACGGAAAAGTTCGTATTTGGTTGATTAAGAAATAATTAATTTGATAACTCGCACTTACGTATCAGTTTATCATATAAAACGTTCTATTAAAGGGTATCATTAAATGATATTTTCCGTGAATGTTAATGATCTCATTGTCTTCACCATTTATTTGATCATATTTATTTCTTTTTGTTTTTGTGTGTGTTAGAGCATTATTCAATAGTACTCTATTTCTTGCTCTATTTTTAAGAATATGACTTTTCCTTACAAAATACTCATTTAATTTATAGTGTATTATTATTTTATACCTAAACAAAATTATATGATCAAAATATACATATTACAAAATTTTAATTATTTTACTAAAACTAAATAAATTTATAAAATTTATTAAAACTTATTAAATTAATTATGATTTTATTAGTCTTGTTATTAACTATTTAATATAAATGAGTAAAATATGTAAATTTAAAAAGTAAATGGACATTTTAGTAATCAATAAATATTTTTAGAGTAAACCATTGAAGAAAAAATAGAGCAAACCATTAGAAATAGTCTTAGTATGTATCTAAATACTACTACTAGAATTTAAAAGAAAAATATCAAATCAAGTGAAGTAGTATTTTATTGTTAATATGTCACATTTTAAGTGATCAAATCCGTGTAATTTCTTGGCAAATACGGAATCCGTGTTATTTTAAAGATTTTATTTCTTTTATAGAATATTTAAAAAAAAAAAAAAAATCAGTATAGTACGAAATTAAAGATGAAGCTATATAACAATGGCTCCAACTGTCTTTAACACAGAAAAGGTTAACAAAACGGTCATAAGGGCAAAATAAAAGAGACTACCGACAAACAAAATAAGTAATTTATTTATCTTCTTATTTCTCAGAAGAAAAAAGTTGTTATCTTTTGCACATTCTTGTCTTGATCTTCTTCTTTCTTCTTCTTCTTCCCAATCTCTCTGACCAGCTTCGATCCAGTTTTCGGATTCTTTGGTGGTCACCGACCGGATCTGGACGAAGAATCTCATTTACAAACTATACAAGCATTCTCAAAGCTTCCTCCTTTTTTCTTCAATTTTGCTTATATTGTTGCTTCTTTTCAAGGATCGCCATTGCATTGTAATTTTGGAGAGTTAGCTTCCAGTATACATCGAATTAAGATCTGTTTGATTTCTGGGTTCTGGGTTTTACTGGTAGTTCATGGGTGATATTTTAATGAGTTGAGAGTTGTCGCAAGTGGAGGTTCATAAACTCAGGTTAATCGTTGAAAATTCTTTGATTTATAATTGATTAAGAGGAGAGGTTGTAAGAACTTGGGTTATTTACTTTCTCATGTTAAGGCGTATTTTGTGGTTGACTTGAGCGAGATTCTGGATTTTTTCGAGGAGTTATTAATGTTCTGAGAATTCCCTGGATTTGCGTGGAGTTTACATTTTTCTGAGTGTTCAATTATAAAAATCAGAGCAGCAGGGAGAGAGAGATTCTTATCCGGAAGTATTGTATTGTAATTTTCTGTGTAAATCTGAGGAAGACTCAAGTTTCTCTGGAGATTTGAATCGTCTTCTAGACTGAAGCCTGGAATCTGTCTGATGAAATTCCCCTGTGGAGAGTTATAGAATTTAGGAAATGTGTAAAGCGGAGAAGTTTCTATACCACAGGAAGCTCTGGGAGATGAAGGTTAAGTTTCTTGGAGAAAGCAAGATGGAGAAGTTCAAGAACTCGTTGGTTTCGAGGTCTCGGATGAGCTTATGGATGATTCGTGCTATGACCATATTGTTGCTATGGAGTTGTTTTGTTCATTTGGTGGCTTTGGGAGAGATGTGGGGACCAAGATTGTTGAAAGGCTGGCCTTCTTGTTTCCATCACCATGACTTCCCAATGGCTGCAGAAATGACTTCCCTTCCCATGAAAATCGCCCTCCCGCCTAAAAGTAAGTTTCTTTCTGGTTATGTAACTTAACTGCAACAATCCGGGAATTTAAGTTGTGTCTACTTTCGTCGAGTCTTCATCAAACTGTTTGTTTTCGGTGGAAAGGAGCAGAATTTTAATGCTTTTCTTTGGTGATCTTTGTTCTTCTCAGGGATATATCAGAACAATGGCTATCTTATGGTTTCTTGCAATGGAGGACTCAACCAAATGCGAGCAGCTGTAAGATCAGAACTAATCATTTGTACTGTTAAAAGATCAAAATCTCTTTGCATTTATCAAAGCTGTATGTATATCTTTGTATGATGTGACTTTTGGACTCTGTTATCAGATATGTGATATGGTCACTATCGCAAGATACATGAATGTCACACTTATTGTGCCCGAGCTTGACAAGACCTCGTTTTGGAATGATCCAAGGTGTTATGTTATCCATCTTACTCAGAGCTTACTTCTGGTTTCTTCATTTACTTAATTCATAACCACTCTTGTAGTTGCTAATTGGATTTTCATGTGGGCAGTGAGTTCAAAGACATATTCGACGTGGATCACTTCATAAGTTCTTTAAGAGATGAGGTTCGTATTCTTAAAGAACTTCCTCCCAGACTTAAAAAAAGGGTTAGGCTCGGGTTGTACCACACCATGCCTCCTATTAGCTGGTCCAACATGTCCTACTACCAGGACCAGGTTATTTTCCCGGATACATCAAGAATTTAAGATTAGTCTGCATCTTTATTTATTGGTTTCTCACAGCTTCTTTCTTCCTAATTTTTGGAAACAGATTCTTCCGCTGGTGAAAAAGCATAAGGTCTTACATCTGAACAAGACCGATACACGTCTTGCTAATAACGATTTGCCTGTTGACATTCAGAAGCTGCGATGCCGAGCAAATTTCAATGGACTTAGGTTTACTCCAAAGATTGAGGAATTGGGTAGAAGAGTAGTCAAGATTCTGAGGGAGAAAGGTCCCTTTCTAGTTCTGCATCTCAGATACGAAATGGATATGTTGGCATTTTCTGGTTGCTCACATGGTTGCAACCGCTACGAAGAGGAAGAACTAACAAGAATGAGGTTAAAACAATTATGTCTTCTTATAATTAAAACTTCTTACTAACTTTTTCATGATATTGATGTTATTGTTTTATCCGTTGCGTAGATATGCTTATCCATGGTGGAAAGAGAAAGTAATAAACTCTGAGTTGAAGAGGAAAGAGGGTCTTTGCCCTTTAACTCCTGAAGAAACAGCTCTTACGCTATCTGCATTGGGGATTGACCGTAATGTTCAGATTTACATAGCTGCAGGAGAAATATACGGTGGTAAAAGGAGGTTAAAGGCTTTAACAGACGTTTTTCCAAATGTGGTTAGTAGCAAAAAGCAAGAGTTTATTGTCCAAAATTCCCAATATCTTAATCCTTGGCTCAATAGTCAGTAACCGATTATCTTTTATGAAACACAGGTCAGGAAAGAAACTCTACTCGATTCCTCGGATTTGAGTTTTTGTCAGAACCACTCTTCTCAAATGGCTGCTCTTGATTACCTGATCTCCCTGGAAAGTGACATATTCGTTCCTACATACTATGGGAACATGGCTAAAGTCGTGGAAGGTCATCGCAGGTGAATCATTCATTGTAACATTTCAAACTCATAGAGAACGTAATGTTTCTTTCCATCAAAGGCTAATGAATGCATTGAAATCACATACAGGTTCTTGGGGTTCAAGAAGACAATTGAGCTAAACCGAAAGTTGTTAGTTAAGCTAATAGATGAATACTATCAAGGATTGTTGAGCTGGGAAGTGTTTTCAACCACAGTTAAGGCCTTTCACGCTACAAGAATGGGAGGACCAAAGAGACGACTAGTGATCCCAAATAGACCAAAAGAAGAAGACTACTTCTATGCTAATCCATATGAATGTCTTCAGCTACTACATGAAAATAATGGCAATTCAGTAGAAGAAACCATACGATGATCTGATCCACCATTGTTGTCTTTGTCGAATGAGATCTTTGGTTCGTGAGAGAATGCTGAACATGGGTAGATGGATAGTGGAGTTATCAATGGGGGATTATATATATCAGTCTTGAAGATGGGTTTTGTTAAACGAACATATAAAGAAGTTATTTAGGGTTCTTTGGTGTACAGAGATATCTGAAGAGCTTCCATGGATGCAGAAGAAAAGATGAATCTTTCATTATTTAGTTTCTAAATTTATACTTTTGGCACCATCATCATCGTCATCATCCATGACCTTCCAGTTTTGGTAGCTAAAAATATGCAGTGTAAAATTATGTCACACATATTATTATTATTTGACAAAATAAATAAGTGTTTTATTCTTAATTTCTTGCAACCATTGAATTCTTGAAATGAATTATTAGAGCCAACGGTAAGAAAATAATTAGATTGTAATGAATTAGCAAATTTTATATTATGCAACCTAAGTAATAAACTGATTATAATAAGGAAAGAATCAAATATATATATATTAATAAGATTAAAATTTACATTCGATGCCACTCTGATTAAATTTTTTTTTGTCGCAACCTGTAACCTTAATATTCAAAAGGTAGGAGTTCCAGTACAAGATATAACAAAGCTTAATAACTAAGAAGTTGAAAGGAATACTAAACAAAAAACAGATAAAATGAGCATGCTGAAATTAAAGCCTAGATTCGATAATAAAAAAGGTTATTGAGAACTAAAAATATATGCTTGAGTAATTGTATCATCGTTGAGGAACTCCAAAGTCGTCCAATACTTTTGGATTTCTTTGTGTCAAGATGTGGGCTTGAGTTTCTGTATCTTTTCCTCTTAGTTTCTATGTTGTTGATAACCTCCCTATGTTAGTGGCTATGAAGATGTTCCTCTCTCGTGATGTGGAGTGATAGTCAAACTTAGGGAGCTTATATGTGACTCGTTGATCTATTTTATCAGATTGAAGTATGCTTCAATTACTCCATTATCCATCTTGGAGCACCTTCTCGATATGTAATCCTGGTATCTTCCATCTCTCATGACACTTCTAACAATTCTTATTGCTGTTTGATTTGCAGGGACCTGAGTTTTAATAAATTGGATGTTTGTGAACTCAATGATCATAGGTTGAAGTCTATGAATCCATGATTGAAACCAAGGCCAATTATGCGGTTGGCATAATGCTTGATAAATTGTATTGTTTTCTACTTCGATATCAATCCTTGTGATTCTAAGATCTAAAAGACTACGAATGGTCCACGTTAATCCTTGAAATTCTAGACAGATTCTCGATGGAGATTGACCAAGTGTGTGCCTAGCATGGTAACATATAGATCCGGTCTGATCACTGATTGTCCATGCTCCACCACATAAACTAGATCCATTCTTCCATATCACCTTCCAAGTGCATTTGAAAGGGTTGATTCGATGAGAAGTTGGGTTCAAATTTTTTATCTTGAGATACTCTTGACTTTGGTTGTCACGTGGAGAAGGATGTAGAGTTTTCCAAAGTCTGGCCTCTTTGTATATTTCAGCTACAATCTCTTGTAAATTCTTATCTTGCCCTTGTATTACCTTTGCGTTCCAAGTTTTTCAAATTTCCCATAATAACCACGGAATAACCTCTTTAACTTCTTTTGTAATCGTGTGGATGTTACCAATATTCAATAAATAGGAGAAGTTGTAAGTCAATGATTGAACCAAGAAACCACCCTTGGTAACGGTATATTTGATAGTGCCCAAAGTTGACGAGCTGGTGGACAATGGAAAAGCATGTGCACAATAGTTTCCTCGTGATGATCACAAATATGACATTTATCATTGCTTTGGATTTTACGATGCTTAAGTTCTGCTATTACCCGCCAATGCTCCTGATAAAACCCTTCATAAGAATATTTTGATATTTGGAGGAATCTTGTAAGACCAAATCTTCTCTTTTAGTGTTGTTGTTTATGTGTCTATTTGTTTCTATATCACTTCCCTTATGATTTAACTAGTTTTTACTTTTAACTGTGTAATATCCAGAGGAATTGTAGCACCAAATCCATGAATCATTAACTAAAACATTAGGAGGAAACTCTATTATACTTGAATCATCTGCAGGGTGGATTAGTTCTTGAAGTTTTTGAACATTCCAATCAAAGCCAAAGATCGGAGACACATAAGCATATATTGTAACATACCTCTCTGCTAATAGGTGGTCGTAGTTGGTGGTGGTATATCCAATTATTTGACCATACATATGTTGATTGACCATTTCCAATATACCGAATTAGACATTTTTGCAAAAGATTTCTTCCGTATAACATACTTCTCAATGCAAAAGACGGTATTACAATTTATGTGGCTTGAAGAAATTCAGAGTTCCGATAGTACCGGGATTTATATATTTTAGCTAATAAAGTATCCGGTTGATTCAAAAGTTTCCAAGCATGTTTGGCTAGTAGAGCCTGATTAAATTTTTCAATATCCCTAAAGCCTAAACCTCCGTCAACCTTGGATTTACATATTTTATCCCATGCCACCCATGAAATTTTCTTTTGATTTGATGATGTATTCCACCAATATGACCTCATCGCACTTGTGATTTTCTGACATTGGTATTTTGATAGCTTAAAACACGACATAGCGTAAACCGGAAAGGACAGAGCAACCGCTTTGAGTAATGTTTCCTTACCTCCCAAGGATAGATGTAAACCAATTGTGAGTTCGAGAAGTCAACTTTTCTGTTATAAACTGAAATAACGCTCTTTTGGAACCTTTAAAGCACTCCGGAAGATCAAGATATTTCCCTTCCGTTCGAGTTGAGTGTATATTAAGAATATCTTGTATCTCCACCTTGCGGTCATTGTGTATTTTGGATCCAAATGTAACTGATGATTTTTGAAGATTAATTCGTTGTCCTGATGCTTCTTCATAAAGGTTCAAACATTCTCAGAGGGCTAAGGATTCTTCTCGTGTCGCTTTACATATGAATAGACTGTCGTTAGCATATAAAAGATGTTGAATAGAGGGGCTAGAGGGATGAAATTGTAGACATGTTGTACTGTTATTTCTTTCTGCCTTGGTCATAATGTTTATGAGACCTTCCGTGCATAAAATAAACATAAAAGGAGATAAAGGGTCTCTTTGTCGTAGTCCTCTTTGTAGATAAAAATGTCCATGAATACCTTCATTCACTATCACTGAATAAGAGACTCAAGTAACACAAAACATGACCATTCTAATCTAGTTGTTGTCAAATCCTAACTTTCTGAGAGTTTGTTCTAAGAATTCTCATTCAATACGATTATAGGCCTTAGACATGTCAGTTCTGATAGTCATGTAATTGCCTTGACCATTTTGGTGTGTATTCAAATGGTGCATTATTTCATACGCCATAAGAATATTATCTGAAATTACACGTCCAGACACAAAAGCTCCTTGCGTATCAGAGATAAGCTTTGGAAGCATCGGCTGTAATCTACGGGTTATGATTTTTGATACTAGATTAAGAAAATAGAAAAGAAATAGAAAAGAAAAAAGATCAGTTTTTGCTCTACGCGCCATTCTCAGTAAAAATAAGTTTTTAAATCAAAAAAGCTCAACACGCTATTGTTGCGCGTGGTTATTTTCATGATAAATAACGCGTAGTCTAAAATTTCATGATAGACTTGATATATTTATGGGCTTTATTTTTGTCGATTATGGGCTTTATTTAAGCCCATCACTACTTTTTTTTTGTTTTCCTTCCTTTTTTTATTTTCCTTTTAAGCCCATCAATACTACAGAGTTTTTACTATGATATGCCGCAATTATTTTATTTTATTGAAGATTAAGATTAATACAGAATTTCTAAGTGAGAGCATGTATAAACGAATGTTGTATATAAGAAAGAGTACATTAATTGGTTAAAGACCTTAATAAACAAAAACAAAAAAGTAACAAAACATTAATGTACATATACATATATATAAGTTTATTTTTTGCTTATCTAACATGAACTTCTAATTAAGTTTCTTAAACTGTTGAGCAAAAACAAAAAACAAAAAGTATCTGAAAATACTTAATGTGGATATATCAGTTATGAATAGGACTTCTTTTCCTCCCTTTCATACGTGTTGGATAGTCACTTCTCATTAGATTATCCATCTCTTTTCTTGATGATCTTTTCTTTGTTTCACCACAATCTCTTGCTTTTAAACTTCTTAGCTGCGATTAAACATTCAGATCGATATTGGATTATATGTAACAAATATTTTATAACAAGTAAAAGAATAAGAAAAAAGTGTACCTTTCGTGGCAAGAAGAGATCATTAGTTCCACTCACCATAAGACCATAATCTTCATATTTGGATCCACCTTCTTCTATATAAGTTCTCAAATACCGACAACATTATTATCACCTTCACCCCTTTATATTTAGGTATATATATATACACAATATGACATTTATAAGGAAGAGACAACAAAATATATACATGTGTGTGTGATCATCATCATGTAACTCAAAAGATGAAATAAGAAAAGAAAAGGAAATAGAAAGATCAGTTTTGAGAATGAGCGAACCTTGAAGGGCATGAGCAAGATTCAACATTATTATCATCATCATGAGGAAGAGAAACGATAGGAGTGAGATGAACTTGGCATTTGTGTTCTTCATCTTTTTTTTTTTGTTGTGTTGTCAATATTAAGGAAGTGACTAGGATTTACTAGTTGATCATATATATACAAAATTTATCTGAAGTCGGAAAAAAGTGAAAGCTAGGGTTTTCCGACAGTTCCATAGGCAAGACAAAAAGCCACTTCTCATCGGTAACTGTAGATGCTACCAAGAAAGTATAAATAAACACTAAAATAAAGTAACAACATTTGGAAGATAAAGTGATTAAAAGATATAGATACAAAAAAAAGAATATAATATTACAATTTTTTTTAACAAACTAGTTATTCAAATTTTGATAAGTCTTGTATATACGATTGTGTCCTACATCTGTCTCAAAACGGTCAATCATAATTTTTACTAGTTCATTGCAGATAAAAAATATAAGATCATTATAATTAAGAGTTGCATATGAAAACGAAAATTTGCAAAATAAATATAGTAAATCAAGAAAGTCGGTACCGACAAGGAGTATAAACTAAAAAGAAAGAGATATTGTTGGAGAAATCAAGAAGGCATGGGGAAGTTTACATGAGTTTAAGTGCCCTAAAGTAACCATGGAATATAAAACCCCATAGGTTTTCTAAATAAAGTCTCTTCTTTTATACTTCCAAAACAACTTTTGATACCAAAGATTTGCTTTTTAAAACGCTTAATTTAGTACAGTAAAATTGTACGAATATAGTATACTACTAGTACTAGTATATATGTTTTAATGTCTTTACATAGAATTTCACATATTCTTTTTGAGACACGAGGACGAGTCCTTCGATTCAATCCTTGTGCCCCTTCATGCCACTTTACCATGTACTAAGTTAATGTATATTATTTAAGGAAAAATCAGAAAAGTAAAATCCCATATTTGGGCTTAGTATACTGGCATTTCAAGGCTTATGAAGCCCATCAAGGATCGAACACTTAAGCTAATTTTACCCATCTCTCCCGAAACTTTTGAAGCCCATTTAAAACTATCAAGGCGCAACAGTCTCAGACAAATCCAACGAATGCGTTTACACTGATCAATCAACCTAGTCAGATGTCGTATTTGACTAATATACAATTATGTTGCAGTCTTCGAGCCAGCAAGACACCCAACTGGATTCAACTAACTTGGTTTCGATTTTCGAATCTGATTCCGGTCTTTCAATTTAGATTTTTCTAACTACTAAATCATTAGCATGTCAGTAAGCAATGAGGACAAAAAAGAGATGGGGATATGAATTTTATTATTGAAACAAAAACAAAAAGCTCAAAGGAGAAGCTGTCTCAATCATAAATAGAACTAACACCATATCACTATTTTAATAAAAATCCCTGACGACTTCAAAAACGAACTGACCAATCGCCGGAAAATTGAGATAACTTAAAAGAAAACAAAAACAAAACGGGGAAGATAGATGATAGGTTGAGCTAATAACCAAAACTGCGGTGGTGGTTTTATTGCTGCTCAAGCCTTGGTGGCTGGGTTAAGCTCATCCCAAGCTTCAATCCAAGTCACCATAGCATCTGCAAGCTTGTCAAAGTAAGGATCAATAGGGCTCAGCTTCTCCTTCACCAACTTGGACAACTCCACGTAGCATTGTTGAACTGTCACAGCATCTTTCGAGAGCTTTGCACTCTGGAAGAAAGGAATGATATCCTCCTGCCAGAAGATTCCCTTGTACTCCTTCTTCAGGTTCACAAATGGGTTACTTGCTTTGCTGTGGTAAATGTAAGGCAAACCTGTCTTCACTCCCAATCCCAAATGGTCACAGATCACCTGACAACCGTAAATATACACATTGTAATTTAAATCCGTTACAAAAGCAAAGAGCGCACATGGGAAAGCAAAGTACCTTGATACACCATCCAGCCCACATATCGTCATAACGACCAATAGGCTGACCATCACCCATGAGACCAAAGTACATAGCCGGACCAATGAGATCACGGTCGAAGGCCAAGTTCATGCCACACATTGGGAAAAGTGTTCCCTTTGGGATGGTCATGACAGCATCCACGTACCTAATAGTGATGCCAATGAAGCATTGTTAGGTAATCAAGACCGGAAAATTTTGTACAAAGAAGATGTTAAGTTACTACCTTGTGTTCCTTTCCTTAGGCTTCACAAGTTGGGTTGGGGCATCGTAATCAGGGATGTTGAGCCACAGACCGTGGGAAACAGCAGTGGAAACACCCTCACGCAGACTGAAAGGGTATCCACGGACGAAATCAGCACCTTCACGGTATGGGTCGTACAAGGTGTTGAAGAAAAATGGAGTCGATGGGCAGAGAAGGTTCTTGATGTGTTGTTCAAGAGCGTTCACAGCTTTTCCAGATGGATCCTTGGCAACCTATAATACATGAAAACAACAAGATAATATATTAATTTAGAGAAGATTATTCAAATGCAGCTAAAGCCAGAAAATAAGGGGAAAAAAAACTCTGAGGAACAATACGTTACACATGATTAACCAACACATTGTGAAAGCAACATCAATGTTACAATGATGGCGTAACTGTAAACTCAATTCATGGGAAGCCCCACAAACCCCTAAAGAGAGGAATCAAAGTTTAAGACTTTTCTCTGCGTTGCGAGTCTTGTAAGAATAACATGAGTACGCAGGACAATGACATGCAAAAATCTTGTGAAGTTAACTGTTATGACATAGATTGGTTGGTCCAACAACAATGCCGTCACTAAATAACCTAAACATAAGAGATCATGACCGATTACAATGAATGCCGATGAATATAAAGACTAAAACAATTACAATTTTGAAAACAGATCGAGAACAAACAAGCAGATGAGTGTATAGATCTAGGTCAAAACAGTGTTTTTTCTCGAGTGGACCTAGAGAATTGAAACCAGATTCTAAATTTCAAAGTTTAAGATCTGTCAAATCTACAGACTTTGTCCACTAGATCTCAAACTGAACCTATGACATTCAGTCAAAGAACCTGAAAGTACAGATCTATAAACAGAAGTGAAAAAAAAAAAAAACATGAGCAGATCGAAATTGAGAATTGTCGAAACTTACGAAGCAATCATCGTCAATTGTGAAGATGTACTTCTTCTTGGAGACCATGTAGCCGAAGCAACGACAAGCAGAGTCCTTAAAGGAAATGCAAGAAGCTTTGGGACCAAGGATCCGGTTGATGTCGTTCCTGTTGTAGAGCTCGTAATCGAAGCCTTCAGGCACATGAATGGTCTTCGAGGGATCTCCGTCTTGGACGATAATCAGATGGTAAGGCTGGAGAAAAGGCCTCCACATCTCGAGGAAATCGAGGTTACGGATCGTGGGAATCACAATATCGAGCTCATCCTTCAACAATGGAGCATGATTCACCGGAATTCCAACGGTATTCGCTGGTTCAACCATGATTGATAGAGAAGAGAGAGATTTGAGATCGGCGTTTAAAATTGAGATGAGAAACTCGAAGACCATCGCTTTGATATTTATATTAGTTGCCACGTGCGAAACATTGACACGTGTTAGGAAAAACTTCACCTTTGTTACGAAGACTTTTTCTATTTCTTCTCTTGATATCCGTATTTTATGCGGAGACAAGCAATAATATTTCTTTTTTTGCTATTAATTCGTTTATTTTTATAAAATTTTCTCATTGGTTTAGAAATAAAATAAAAAGTTGTCTTTTTGATCTAGAAATATGACTCATTAATTAATTTTTTGAATACAAGATCTCGTCTATCTTGAAAAGAAAAATGTGAATCTATTTTTAAGAATTAACTAGATAACGTCATATTAATTATTGAATATACGTAGAAATCTATATGGATTTATATGCTTTAATAACAGTTTTGATTTTGATAGTTATTATCATCAGATTTGTTTTTTAAACATTTTAAATTTTATAACTAACTTATTTGGTATGAAAGGTGCAAAGGATCTAAATATAATCATGTTTTCAAAATTTGTTCAAAATTAAATATCTCAACAAAAAAACTTACAAATATTCAACATAAAACATATACAATTTATATGTTGGTTTTGTTAACTTATTGTTAGTTTTTAAAACTGATACAACATATTAATATAATATATTTGTTTTGGTTTAAAATCTTTGAGTTAAATGGTATGTTATTTTCTTAATTAGTAGACTTAAGTGTGATTGAAAATATTAGGCCTAACTAACCTGGTTTTTTAGGCTTTCTAGCTATCCTTACGAATGAGATATTTTAGGTAGCAATTAATTTCATTTCCGTTTAAAAATTATTTCTTACTTGATTTAGTTATTACATTAACATAAATGTATATAGTCATATATATATATATAAAACTTAAATGTATGTAATAAAGGAGTATTTGCGTTATTAACAGATCCAATATCAAAGTCGTATGTGAGAATTAAAAGAGAGTTTGGTACAAAACCCCAGCAATAATTTAATACTTTTTGACCAAAGTGTAACATCAATAAAGGTGTTTAATTAGAGATCTAAATAAATAGGTATATTCTACTAATAGAAATTAATGAATTTAAAAATGTATTCGATCTACTTTACTATAGATCGAAGGAGCACTCGCCATGTGCGTAGCTTCATCTTTATTAAGTTTGACATTCCTTTTACCCCTTTTGCCCAACTTTGCTTATATATTAATTAATATCATATTAACATATAAATGTACGAAAATCACGATTAATAACTGTTAAATCTAATAAAAATGTAGAATTCTAAATCATATAATAAAAAATTATCAATAAAAAACAATGAAAATTATTGGAGTTTGATGTTATATAGGTCGTGGGGAGCTCGTCGATGCACGTTGGGTATGATCATTGCATTGCATGCATCGTGAAAAATACACATTACATTTTCTTTAATTAAAAACCTTTAAAGTATGAAGCTATATGGATCATCAACGTATAATCATTACTATATATATATATATATATATATAGATCTCACAATTTATTAATTAAACATATGTAACATCGAACGAGGAAAAAAGAAAAGATTCATCATCTAAGTCAATTTTAACTAGCCACTATTACGTCTTTGAGAAAAGATAAATCAGCAAGTATCCTCAATCACAACCAAATTTGGAAACAATATAAACCTAAACAAATATTGCGGTCTGAGATAGATAGGCCCATTATGACTACAAATGTTGTTCGGGATGAGATAGAAAGGCCCATTATGAATACAAATGTCGTTCAGGATGAGATAGATAGGCCCATTATGATATATAGTTCAGTACTGATTCATAAAATCTCAGGCCGTTTATAGATGGGCCCATTATGAGTACCTCGTTTTCCTATGGAAGTAGATCAATACGAATTAATATGGATTTAAATTTTTTTATTTTTTTTTTAAATTTTAACAAAAAAAACCTAAGTAGCTCTTCCTTCTTTGCTTCGCTCGCCGCTCGCATAACTGTACTTGTCGTCGTCTTCTGAAACTACTTACAGATAACATTGTTTCCTCTGTTTTCTCCGATCTTAAAGTCAGTATTGGAAATGGCTTCACGTCAAGGACCACCAAAGCATCAGAACAAATTCGCCTGGGTTCCTAAAGCCGGCGTCAAGATCAACGAAACGGTAAATGATTTTCTCTGCTTTGAGGTAACGAAATTCAGTGAATAGTGTTATAAATTTTGTTTTTTTAGGAAGTCGGCGGGAGATTCAGACCACTATCTGAGATTACCGGAGTTTGTCATCGTTGTCGTGAGCAGATCGCTTGGAAACGTCGCTACGGCAAATACAAAACCCTAACCGAACCCACCAAATGGTGTCGTTGATTCAAATATCTTGTTTCTCTCATTCCCTGTTCAAACTAAATTGAGCTGATTTGTTATTCTCTGGGTAATTCTTTCTTTGTATAAAAAACCAACCTTTTTTTGGTGCAGTCAGAATTGTACAAAACGTAATGTTCGTCAAGCATACCATAAGTTATGTACTGGTAAGTGTATTTGTATCTTTGTCTTCATTATCTTACGTTTTGGCAAACAAGAAGATATCATCTGTATCTTGAATTAATTTATATGTTATAGTATGCAACTGAGTATGAAACTGATAACAGGTTGTGCCAAGGAGAAAAAAGTGTGTGCAAAGTGTTCTTCCGGTGCTGATCAAATCATCGGAAGGTACTTGAACCTTCTTTCTTCCACTTATGTTATATGCTGGTTTCCGTAAGTGACTTTGGTAGATAAAGAATTTAAGCTTTGGTAATGGTTTCTCTCTCTGTTGGCAGAGATATTTACGAGGTTGAGGCTGAACAGAAGATGCTTGATGAGGTTAGTCCATTGGTTATTTATTCTGATTCTGCCTTGTCTAGTCTCATCTCATGCTTTAAAGAAGCTTTAAGGTTTCTACTTTAACTTTATTGATGTGTTGCAGACTATCAAGAATGCTAGGGAAAGGGATCGAAGAACGCTTCTACGTGCTGTAAGCTTCTCTAGATATACACCCTTTCTACTATAGTCGTTTCCAAACATGTTGAGTGGTATGAGTGTGAGATTTGTTTGTGTGTATGTTTGTATAATTTGGCCTGAAGAAGAGTATTTGCTTGACACAGATGAACAAAGATAATAAACCGAACAAATCAGATGAAGCAGCGACAAGGAGCGATAGCAGCAAAGTTGGTGAAGTGTTTCCCTCAACATCCCTTGAAGAATATGCAAACAAGTCAGGAAGAGTTAGCGGAATTATTGGCCATGGTAGTGTACCAGATCATGGCCACGATGATGATAACAGTGATGCTAGTGGACCTGAATCAGATGAGGATCACAGTGATGGTGATGATGAGCATGATTTGACCAAAGAGAGTGATGGAAATGAGCCAAGTCAACTGCATAAGTAAACTCCATTGTGGTTGTATGGTCTGTCAATTTTGATAGGATTGTGAGAATTTGCAAAACTGATTACTCTGCTTGTTGTGATAACATTTACTTGGATACTATAAAGCAAAGACTTTTGGAGATAGTATTGGCTATACGTATATATTGGGTTGGGCTTCAAATGGGCCTTATGATTAGTCCCTATCGGTCCAATTTATCACGCGTATACTCCCAAAAATTCTTGGAATACTAAATAATAAATGTGAATAAGAATGTTTGAAATTGGAGATTAATGCATAAATGCTTGTGCATGAAGTCAAATTATTACACTTGGCACGAAAAAAAACCATCTCTTCGCCCACTAAAGCAACCTTCTTTTAGCGTTCATTAATCTCTCTTGACAACAAAAGCCCAAAAGCTGGATTTCTCTATTCTCAATGAAAAATTATGATCTTTAAAACTCATTATACTTTCAAGATTAACCACAAAGATTTCGAAGCTAATTGGTCATTTCTTGTTTCTAAAAAAAGGTTTTCCAGGTTGTTAATCACTTTTTATTTATCTCATAAGCTTTTTGCCTAATTGTATATTACGTCGGGCTTCGTCAATCTTCATTCTTGTCTTGTCACTTAGCAGAGACTTAAGATACAGTCTTCGTCCTTGTATCTGTTTAAAGAAGAAGACGAGTTAGTCTTTCTCTGCAGAAAAGATGGGTTTCTTGTGTCTTTCTTCAATCTTTTTCAAGTTCGGAATTTCTATAATTTTGCTAGTTTCTTTCTCTGGTTATACACCTTCAGGTAAGCCGAAAGATTCCATTTTTATCCAAGCTTTTCTCTGATCATTATTGTATTGATTATCTAGGGTTTTATTTCGTCTCTGAGTCTTGAGTGCAACATTCTTTCTGGGTTTCGCTCTAAACTGAACATAGCTTCCTTCTTTTTATTTTGAAATTTGGTAGGAGCTTGTGTTTATTGAGCTCTATATGTCTGGAATAGCTCGAGTTTTTGGTGCATAAGGAAAACGAGGAAAGGGAATTTTTTTTTTGTTTCATTAGGATATGAAGGGGCCTATTAGCCAGCCTCAAAGAGAAAATCTTTTTGACATTTCATCTTCGTTGCTCTGTTATAGAAAGAGAGAATTTTTGAAGGCAGAAAATAAAAAAACTTTAATATTTGTGAGCTCATGGTGTTGCTTTTGGGATTGTTTCAGAAGCTTATGATCCTTTGGATCCAAGTGGGAACATAACTATCAAATGGGATATCACAATCTGGAATGCAGATGGCTATACGGTACGTATACATTAGCTTCTAATTGGAAGCTTTTAGAACTTGATTGTTTTTTTCAAAATCTTTCCTACTTTTTTCACGGTGCAGGCGACTGTAACGATATATAATTTCCAGCAATATCGACACATTCAAGCACCAGGTTGGACTCTTGGATGGTCATGGCAAAAGAGAGAGGTTATATGGGGAATGCTTGGAGGCCAAACTACAGAACAAGGAGATTGTTCAAAATTCAAAGGAAACATTCCTCATTGCTGTAAAAAAACACCTTCTGTGGTTGATCTCTTGCCTGGAACTCCTTACAATCAGCAGGTTGCTAATTGTTGCAGAGGTGGTGTAATCAACTCGTGGGCTCAAGATCCCGCAACCGCTGTTTCATCTTTCCAGCTCACTGTTGGACAAGCTGGAACCACAAATAAGACAGTCAGGCTACCGAAGGATTTCACTCTCAAAGCTCCTGGACCGGGCTATACTTGTGGCCCTGCGAATGTTGTTAAACCAACGAGATTCATTGGTACTGACAAACGAAGAGTTACACAAGCATTAAGTAAGTTGCTAAATCTACCAAAGTTTATACTTGAGGTGAAATTAAATCTGTGATTGAGTTTTCATTTTCTGTTGTGACAGTGACTTGGAATATAACTTGCACGTACTCGCAGTTGTTATCTCAGAAGACTCCTACTTGCTGTGTATCGCTTTCATCGTTTTATAACAGCACAATCGTTCCTTGTCCAACATGCACCTGTGGATGCCGAAACACTTCTCAGCCAGGAAATTGTGTAGAGTAAGTTCTTCTCATAGCTTTTCTTTCATTACCTGATGAAAATCTGTAAACTTGGTCGGTTAATATTGGTGTCTTGTCTGTCTACTCATAGCCCAAAAGGTCCAAGGATAGCATCAGTCGTTCCAAATGCCGGGAAAAACGCGTATGTACCGCCTCTAGTCCAATGTACAAATCATATGTGTCCAGTTAGAATCCATTGGCATGTGAAGGTTAACTACAAACAGTACTGGAGAGTTAAAGTCACCATCACAAATTTCAACTACAACATGAACTATACACAGTGGAATCTCGTCGTGCAGCATCCAAATTTTGACAATCTCACTCAAACTTTTAGCTTCAACTATAAACCTTTGACTCCTTATGCTTCCATAAGTAAGTACCATCAATCAATCCCATGCTTCCATAGAATAGAACCAATCTTGATGTGTTTTTGTTTATATAGATGATACTGGGATTCTCTGGGGAATAAAGTTCTACAATGATCTGTTGATGCAAGCTGGTCCATTTGGTAATGTACAATCTGAGCTACTTTTCCAGAAAGAATCATCAGCTTTCACATTTGAGAAAGGTTGGGCATTTCCAAGAAGAATCTATTTCAATGGAGATAACTGTGTCATGCCTCCTCCTGATCATTACCCTTGGTTGCCTAATACCGGTTCACGCAAACCAATCAGTTCTTGGTTTCGAGCAATTGCGGCATCATTCTCCTTGTTACTGACTCTGTTCCTGCATGGGAACTTGTAAGAATCGTGGACTGTAGAATTTAGCTTCTGCAGTTTTTTGAACTGATTCAAACCCGATCTGAGAGAGTATGGTTAGCCTAGTATATACTTTTGTCTGAATACTCTCCCTGTCGGACATTAAATAATCGTTGTCTATTCACTAAATCCAGTTGGTAATGGTTACTACAATGTTTTTGTTTCCATATTTATAAGAAATTCGATGTTTTAGTCAAGCTAAGAGGTGGCTAATGGCGTGCCCATCCTTAAAATAAGAAACGTTATTAAGAGAAAAATAATGTATAGCAAAAGTCTCCGCATTGTTTCAAAGACAAAAAACATTCAAAGATCAAAAAAACTCTGCAAGCAATTACACAGAGAGGAAAGCTTTAAGTAGACAAAATATTTGAGAGCTCTTCTGGAGGTAAAAACGAATTTCCTTTTCAACGAACGGTCAACCCTTGAATTGCTGCAGCAGATGATGATGTCTGAGAACCTTCCTCGGTTACCTTGTTTGATTCGATTGTACTTATGATGTTTGCGATGTTGTCCTACATAACCACACGAAAAATATCAGATTCAGACATTTCGTTGTAAAAATGAAGTGAAGGTGATTGACTTTGTAATTACCCTCCAACTCGCAAGCTTTGTTCGAAGAGATTGCCATTGCTTTGTCCCAAATTCACGTTCAGAACAGCGGCTGAAAAATATGAATGATACCATAAAATTATGCATGTTGCGAAGACATGTATATAAGTTGCAAAATTTCAATAGATATGTGACTTGCCTGACAATTACAACTTGATTCATCTGATCCATCTTACAATCAACCAGTTTCGCGGTTATTGCCTTCACAATCCATAACTCAACATCCTCTTCGTTTACCTGAATACAAAGAGAAATATAAGCAACTAAAAAATTCACAATACTTCATGTATTGCGCAAGCAGATGTGAGTTTTTACCTGTAAAGTGTCCTTAATCAAGGCGTAAGGTATTTTGCCAGATTCATCTGAGGCTAAGTCCACAAGTGACAACAATCTCATCTTTGAAACACAATCTTCATCGACAAGTCCTATAAACACCAGATGATTCATTAGGAGATCATGTTGAAGCAAAACAGTGAATGAATTAACGTACTAGTACCATAGCTTTGCAGGATTCCCGAATTAGCACTTTGGAATTCCGTGTAGGCATTTAGTCTCTGTGTAAGAAAGATCTTCAATAGCTGGTAAACCGGTGCATATTTAGCATCCTTTTGCAATTGTGCTACGGCTGGCAAGTCCAATAAATCACACTGCAGGTTTTCAGAAAATCAATGATGAAATGCCACTAAAATATATAAGAGCAGCGTCAAAATAAGAAAGATAAACCTTAGACATCCAAATCACGTTATGCTTTTATAAATGATGATACCTGGAAAATACTGGAAGCTTTGACAAATTCGATAACTGCACGCACAGCCTCCTCCTTGGCTTCTTCCAGGGCCTGAGCATCCTCATTGGAGAAGGTCGCTAGATACTTCGTCAAAAACTTAAGGGACTCTTTCACAAAGCTGGAGTATTGATAGAAAAAAACCATGAGGCTATATTATACCTAAACGGAAACAAAGAAAGAAAAAGCAAGAAAGAATGACTGATTAGTAGGATTATAAAGTAACAAATAATGTTTCAGCACCTTTTGTTTTCTCTCAGAACATTAGCAATGGCAAGAAAGAGCTCCCTCTGATCTTTAATGTTGAGATTCCATTCTTTCAAGAAGTTATCAATCTTCTTAAAAGAAGAAATAATGCAGTCAGTAACCTTCCCATCAACAGCCAGTGTTAGAGCTTTCATGTATACTTGAAAGCGAGCATACGGGTGGTCCAGAAGGTTATAGAGATTGAAGAGGCTATACAAAGACAGAAAAAGAAAATGAGAAAAGTATGTAAAACATATACAAACATTTATATATAAGCTGAAAAGAATCATACATCTTCAAACGAAGTAAAGCTTTGTCACTCGGTTGTTGAGCAACCTTAGAAGATATAGCTTTCACCATTTCAAGAACTTCTTCAGGGTTTTTCGCATTCTTGACAAGGCTGCAAATTATTGTGTAGGTACACTCAAGATCTGCATAAAGAGAGGCAAACAGCATTAAACTACTTACAAATGAATAGCAGAGAAAGAAGAGGAACATACAAAAAGATGAGCAGTGTGATCTAATAAAAAGGATAGGAACCTTTCTCAGGTATCTTCGAAGATACCAATTCAGCAGAAGTTACCATTAACGTAGCTAATTCAAGCCACTTCCCTGCCAGTATCGACTCCTCAGCCTCCCTACATAGCCTGGTAATTTCTGGCTCTGCCGCCTATAATAGGGAACACAATAGTTTAACGAGACTAGTCGTAGATGGTTGAATTAATCATATGCATCAGAATCCTGAAAGGTCTAGTCCAAAACATCTAATTGCAGCAAATAAAAGGAGAATCAAAGTAAGTTTACCAACACAAAACCATCCATCACCAACCAAATTCTTATATACCACATTAAATTCCCCATCGCCCAAAACATAGAAAATCCAAACTTTCCCATAATCAAATTTCCAAACAAGGTGTAGAGGTACCTCGGGACCAGCATCTGCCCAGGCGAGCTGGGAAGTGAACTGGACAACAGCGAGAAAGGGATCTTCTTCGGAAGTAGGAACAATCGTCGTCATAGCTTGTAGCTCCGGTTTCGAATCTCCTCGGCGGCTCTGAAGAACAAAGACCCAAAATTAGAATTTGTTTCAGCAGCCGAGCAGAGAGAAGAAAACGAAAGCCCTAATCTACATTTTTATCTTTCCCGGTTTAATATAACCAGAACCGGATCCGATTTACAGAAATTAACAGTTAAAAGAATCGGACGGCTAATAAACTATAAGAAAATCCAACGGTCAGGATTAGTTCACAACCCTTATAAAATGGTATTAATTTATTCCTTCGTTAAAAGGGTTTTAGCGTCGCCGTTTTTCCGCAGGATCGTCACCGTTGAAGTCAAGATGGTATTTTGTCCTCTCTCGCTCTCTATCTTTTTTTCACTCTTTCAACCTTTTCTCCCTCTGATCGATTTCACGTTCTCTGATATTAGCCGTCGCACAAGTCGTTCATGATCAAGAAGAAGCTAGGGAAGAAGATGAGACAGAACAGGCCAGTCCCTCTTTGGTTCCGTCTCCGTACCGATAATAAGATCAGGTCATTCTTCTTTAAACAATTTCATTCCATTCATCAAAAAGTTACAGTCTTTGATACATTATCTCATTCCATCCATCAAAAAGTTGCAGTCTTTGATACGGAGTTGCATTATTTCATTCCATGCATCAGAAAGTTGCAGTCTTTGATACTGAGTTCCATTATTTCATTCCATGCATCAGAAAGTTGCAGTCTTTGATACTGAGTTGCATTATTTCATTCCATGCATCAGAAAGTTGCAGTCTTTGATACTGAGTTCCATTATTTCATTCCATGCATCAAAAAGTTGCAGTCTTTGATACTGAGTTCCATTATTTCATTCCATTCATCAAAAAGTCAGAGTCTTTGATACTGAGTTGCATTATTTCATTCCATCCATGAAAAAGTTAGTCTTTGATACTGAGTTGCATTATTTCACCTTCACACAGGTACAACAAAAAGCGTAGGCACTGGCGCCAAACCAAGCTTGGGTTCTAGACCACTCGAGTTCATTGCCATGCCTCTGATTTCTCGGAGTTTCTATATGAGTTTCTTAGGGTTTTTTTAAGGATTTTATGGCTTTGCTGTCTCTAAAACTTACTACTTATTCAGGTTGATTAGGACTTACTTTAGTTTTCTTGTAACTTTGAGAAAACATATTGACTAAGAATTTGCTTTTAACAACACAAAGAAGAGATCAAAGACAAGCATCACAATGAATCACACCAGGTTTATGGAGGGATAATAAAGACACAATTTTGATGATTTACACAATTCCGAATCATCGGAAGAAAAAAAGAAAGAAAGTAACTTCATTTGTTTCCAGATCCAGCAGGATTTGGTCCTCCAAAGAGATAACCAAGAGAAGATCCTCCACCAGGAGCAGCATGAACCTTAGTAGATGGCCTATCCTATCCTCATCATCAATCATCATTTTGGGTTTTATCAGTTTTCAAATCACAAAATTCAAATCTTTAGTTTCAAATTGTAAAAAGTTAATCCCTTTCCTTACCGTGAGAAAGTTTCCACAGTTTTGGCCTTCTGATCTGAAGTAATTATTAGGACTTCCTCTAACACCAGCAGGTGTCTTCTTATTATCAGTTACAGTAGTTGTTGTCGTGGTAATCGGTCTTCCTCCGGTTCCGTCGGTGGTAGTTGTGGTGGTTGTGGTGGTAGTAGTCCCCATTGTGGCGGCGGCAGAAGTGGAAGAAGGCTCGCCGGAACCAAAGAGATAACCAAGAGAACTTTCATTAACACCATTGTTCACTCCTCTTGCTTTACCCATCTTTCCAAGATCTGAATTTTGAGTTCAAATTTGTAATGATCAGATCAAATAAATTAACATGAGGAAGAAGATCCCAAAAACTATTACCGTTGAGTCAGTAACAAAAGAGATCAAAAGGATTAATTTTTACCTCTCTCTTTCTGTAGTCAGTATCTTCTTCTCTCTGCTTCTTGTAAGATTGGCCGCAAATCAAGAAAGAGAACACAGATGGAATAAGATATGCATCGAGAGGAATATGAGAGACCCACAAAAAAAAAAAAAAAAATAAAAAAG
>WJSH01004106.1:366286-442357 GCA_009757365.2 Lepidium campestre
GCAGCTACCTAAACAAAGTCGTAGAAAAACATATGAAGAAGAAGAATTTCTAAAAAAGTAGGCGAGAATAATGAGAAGTAATTTCTTATGAAAATTTTCTGACAAGAAAGAAGAAATGAAGCATATTGTGTGAACCCATGACTTTGATGATGATCAAGATGTACTACGATCTACAAGTTTTCCTCGTTGACTTGTTCGAAGACTTTAAGTGATGTTGAAAGATGGCAATGACGATGTATATTCACATGAAATAAATATTTTTAAAAAATCTCTCTTTTTCTTTTGATTTTGCGCCCATTCTGCTTTATAAAAGAACAAGAATCTAATTTTTATCAACTATAAAAAAGAAGAAGAAGATATTCCTAATATCTTTTAGATCCATATTCGTAGCTTTCTTTTGTTCTTTGAAGTATGTTCGAAGTGTAAGTAGTGAATGTAACAAAATATATCTTTCTTTGTTTTTTCTTACAGAGATAAAGAAAGAAAGATAAGAAAAAGGCAGAGAAGGCATATGAGAGTTACATGGTTTCCATACTTGGTTCATTTATCGTCTTATTATTATTCTACTTACATTTATTTTATCACATGTTTTTTATTAAACAAAAATGTAATAATATCGAGGTAAGGAGATTCCAAGGTACATGAACTTGTGAGTTTTAAATCACCTTATGGCTTTATTTCAAGAACCAATGGCACATAAATATGATTGCCACAACTCCATAAACAATACTATTACCAAGTTGAGATATGATTAATTATAAAAGTTGTAAATTCCAATGGAGCAATTATCTTAAATAAGATATAAGTAGTCTAGTGGACATCATAGGGAATATCAAAGTGATTACTAATTAATTACTCTTACTATAAATCTATGTTAGTGGCTCATTTTATTTTTAGATAAATTAAATTAGTACTCGCGCTATGTTGCGGTGTTATATATTCAAAATAATGTTTAGATCGATGTGATAGAAGAAAATGGTAAAAAATAAATGAAGAGAAAATAATACACAATATTAAAGTTTGATGATCAGTAAAAATTCACTACAGTTAAAACTCTTTTCTGTAATATGAATCAAATAAATTATTGATTATTAGATAAGTTGTAAAACAAAGGTGATTGGTAAAAAGTTTTTAAAATATTTAGTAACAGTTCCATGCTTAAACTATTAATTTATTATAATATTCATCGAACGTAGAATTTAATACATGTGAATAATATCCACACAATTTACCACAACAACTCTGCAAATGATTCAGTACATATAGATTTAAATGAAATAGTAAACTAAACAGATGGGTTAAAAAGATTTAAAAATTAATGTGCATATATTGCCAAACAGCTTTAAGAAGCCATTCTTAACAACTAATCTTCTTGCAGCAACAGTAGCTCTTCTAGCTAAGAAGCTTGAATGTTAAAACATACTCTTTCTATTCTTCCTGACATATTACTTTCTCACATACATCCATTTAGAATCACTATCCTCCATATTAAAAGATTAAAGAATTTATCCACTATTCTTGTAGAAGAATTTGCCGTCATCCACAACCACCACATAGAATTTCCTTTCTATCTGCACAAAATATAGACATGGTAACGATAAGAAAGAGTTCTAATTTCTCGGTGAGGTTACTTGTTGGGCAGAGATACAGAAATGGATACTAACTGGATCAAGGTATTTATTGCACTATTGTTGAAGTTTGAATCGCAAACATTTTTCCACAAGATGTATTTCCCTCTTCTTCCCTATATCAAGCCCCCAACACTTAAATCAAACTCATTTCTAATTTTAGTTTCTTGATTTAAGACAACAAAAAAACGTTGCAAGTATGGGATAATGAGTCAGTGAGAAGGAATTACTAGTAGGAGAAAGGTTATGCACTTTGAAAGTAGAGCCATGTGTCGACACTGATGTCTCAGGTTAATCTATTAAAGCCAAAGGGCACAGAGCAAGATCAAATTACGTTCAATTGATAAATAGACAGATTAATCTATAACTTGTTGTTTTAAGCGAGTGTTTAAATGCAAGCTTTTTAAACAAGCCGAAATCATGTTTGCATGAATACATATCCAGAGAAGTCAATTGTTTGGTTCATGACTAAATTATATCTGGTTTACTACATTAGATGCATACCTTATTGAAAAAATTGATAGCTTCTCCCAAATTCACTGGTTTCTTAGGTTTCTCATCTCCGGACAGAAGAGTATCTTGTTTGGAAAGAAGGTATTAGTGTGAACTCTACATATAACATAAGACACCAAGTACTTTTAACATATTCTGCTATGAGAAGAAAGACCAAATAGAAGAGAAAGAAGAAACGAAGGGATTACCTTTGAGCTTTAAAGTCCTTCATGACTTCAAAGAAAGTTCATACTTTTCTTTCTGGCCTTGACAGGAAAATGAAAGCATAAGCAATGTACAACTGAGCCATGAACATACATTTTGTAGTATTGAAACTCCTAACGAAACAACAAAGAGAAATTTTCAAAGATGCAGTGAGTAGTCGTGTATTAAATATGTAGGATTTATGCCCAAAAAGTTACTATCTTGTACACTTGACCTCAAGATTAGGATGAGAAGTTAAAGTAAAAGAAAGTATGAAACTAAATTGAGAATTTAGTTTAGCCTATTGAAACACTATTCCAAATTTAGAAATCGGACTCTAACCCATTTGAGACAAATAACAAATCTTGTATACATAAACAATTTGTCAACATTTACTTCAAATTGAAGTTGCCTTTGGTTCTTAGCAAATGTAATATTGTTGGAATGAACTTGAAGATCCTGCAAAAAGCAAAAATAATTAAGGAAGAAAATCAGCATTGCTTAAACTCTTCTTAAAACCTTGGAAATCCCCAAGTTCTATAATGATCCGATCAAAATTGATCAAATGAGCAACTTCATAAAGACATTTACTAACAGAAAAAAACTCAAACTTTACATTCCTCATCAACCTAATTTCGTCACTTGTAATTATTTTTTTGCCAAAAAAAGATTGATGAAATTCAAACAAGCTGTTAAACTTCTTTCATATCCAGTATAAACAAATCATACCAAAGAGAGAAGAATTTTCGGAAAATAGTTTAGATGATTGAAAATGATGTTTTTGATATCGGGCAACCATGTTTTGTTGTTTAGGGTTGGACCACCATGACATCAGACCCTTTCTTTTTCGCCGCATAAGCATACACAAACCCTCCGATTCCACCTTCGAAGGTAAATCAAAGCGGTTTTTTGGGGTTTTTGAGGAGAAAATTGTGAAAAAAAGATTAAAAAGAGATATGAATTTGAAGGGAAGATGAAAAGATTTCTCATATCAGACGAATATGATGAGAGAACATTACCGATGGTTTTTTGATGTTGTAATTTGATTAGTATCCTGAGAATTGAAAACACAGGGAAAAGGAAGTCGTCGACTCTGGTGTCTCATTACTTATTTAATTCACGGATGAGTTGTATTAATAAACTAATTTGATTGGTAGTTTAATTAAGAATTGAACCCACATGTCAATAAAGAAACAATTTGCTTTTATATATATAATTGACCATGCAATGTGCATATGAAAAAAGATTGATGAGCAATGTCCTTGAAATAGGATGATTATTTAAATTTGTGGTCTTCCCCAATCTTAGATCCGTCGCATGTGACATTAAATTATAATCATGATCATGAAGAAAGGAATCTTGACCTATCTCCTCCTTTAATTATCCAAAAATGGTTACTCGTTTTCATATATTTATATAACATATTTCTATATTGTTACTACTTAGCTATTACTTAACTTCGAATCATAGATAACTATATGTATGTGTAATATTGTTAGTCAAATTCAAAGGAGAGAAACCCTACAGAAATTAATGAAGAAGTTAAACAAATGTTGGATTGGTGGGTGATACGTGGGATCATGTGCCAATTATTGAACTCAACATTAAAACACTTAACGTAAAACAATACACATTCATTATCTTATTATTAACTATCTAATTAAAAGTTTCCTATCGATCATAACTTCCCAATCTTGCTTCATGTGATATTGTTTCCTTTTCTATTTTTTTGTTTGTGTGTTCCCTCTGTCTTTTCCTTTTCACTTGTCTATTCATTTCCATTTATATATTCTCCTAATTCTGTCCTTTATTTTTCCTTCATTTATATAGATTTATTTTCATCTTAACGGGTGAGGTATGTTTGATACATTTCATATTATCTTTATTTAAGAAGAAATAATCTTTATAATTGTATGTATATATAAAATATCGAAGCAGTTAATAAACAATTAACTGATTGATGTAGAAATGTATCAATTTAGAATAAAAATATCATTCCCCAAATGGTGGCTCATCTCTAAGTTTGCATCTCTCGTTTATAAAATTAAACACTAAGATATTAATCAATATTGATAATAATGAATTGTAACTGCAAACAACTAACCAAGTCATTGAGATAAAGTAACCTAGTGGATCTAGTCAACCTCAAACTCTTACTCATGCATAAAAGTTTAGATCATTACAAAAAATTATCAGTTATATACATTGAAATTTACAACAACAAAAAAAAAAAAAAGGCAACGCGTTTGATAGATTGAATATTAGTAGTAGAATGTTTGAAACCAAAACAAAAAGGCATGTGTAATAGTATATTCCTCGGCACTTCCAAGGTCAAATCAATTCATTTTTGTGTTTATTGAAACATTTTTAAAAATAAAAACAAATAATTAAAAAAGAGATAAGAAGTGAGAAACCCCACCAGTTTCACAGCACATTGTGGAACAAAGCACGTGATATGCCCACAAACTTTTTGTGATTACTACATCTTCTAATAAACCACATCAAACTCTCATTTCACATATCAAACCAAAACACTTTTTTTCTTATATTATTATCTTTCTTTTTTTATTCTTCACATGCAATCACAAATTAAAAGTTATTACATCATCTCTAAGCTATTTATTTATTCAACCGACTATTATTATTTTACTAATAACAATTAAGTTATTAACTCTTTTTTATCAACCAATATTTGATATACTTGTGTCTTGTCCACACAACTTGAAGCATCATTCACTAACTATATATTTCAAAGCATAAAATTGTTTTTTTTTTATTAGCCACTCTTTAATGAAATTTAATTTTATATGACAAACTATAGTTACTAGTTATATTTATTTATGATCAACCATATTTAGTATTCACAAATGTGGACCTTCGTAAATACAGAAACTTGAATTTCTAATTTGCATTAATAGTTTTAACTTTTTGTTATTGTTGTTGTATGGGGTCGAAAACATTAGGAGTCTCTTGGTAACTATTGAAGTCTCTGCATCAGGAAAAAGTATTCAATATAAATTAGTTATTTTTAATAGTTGTTCGTCGACCCACCAATCTGAGACCATGCAAGCTTTCTTCCAGTTCACCAATCCACTTTCTCTCCTAATTATTTATTTTGATTTTCAGCTTCCATGAATAATTACAATTTTATTTAGTTTTCTTCTCTTATCCTTTAAGATATATATTTTATATAAATAAAAATGATGTGTGTTCCTGACAAACTCCACATGCACATGTAAAAGTCTTATAAAGACCCACCCACATTATTTTGTCCACATGGATCTCTAACCCTTCCTTTCCTAATTATCACTCATTAATATTTACAATTTCATTTTTTTTTTTTTTCATACTATTATTATTAAGCCATAAAAAACCAAAATTATACTTCGACATTCATTACTGCTCAAATTATGTTTTCTATTAGATCAAAATAGATAAACATGAACGTAACATTTCTTATAATAATTCCAAACTATAAATTGACAAAAAAAAACATTTAATTTTTATATTATTTTGATAAGTATAGCCTTGTGGTGGTATCTATCGATCATGTGCATAACTAGCTTCGTAAGAGGTGAAACAGATTCCTCATTATTTGGCGAGCAGAATTTCTCAGAGCTCTGACATAATTAAAGAATATATAACATTATTATCTCTTACATGTATTATCTAACATGTTAACACATGTACATGCATTACATTATATATTCTTCAAACCCTTCTCTTGACAGTTGTAGCTTCGTCTTTAAAGATACATACCTCTTTCTTTAACAACAAATACAATGACTTTTCTCTTTTTTTCCTCTTCTCTTCTCTGCTTTCTTCATCAAGGTAGCCTCCAAGCAAAACACTGAAGAACCTAATCTGTTGTCTGCTCATTACTTCACAAGAAGCTATAACTTGTCCTTTAATGCTGCTTTCTTCTTGTCCATTTCTTCTTTTCTGAAACACAAACCTTTAAACCCAGAACAAGACTAAAACGACGAAGAAACTGGTAATTGCAAAAAAATAGCGAATATATGAAGAGAAACTTAATTCTTTAAAGTCTTTTTCGTTATCTTTTTTAAGATAAGAGTTAGGAAGAAGAAGAAGAAGATATGTCTTCAAAACTTCTGTATAACTTGTCAGATGAGAATCCTAATCTGAATAAACAGTTTGGATGCATGAATGGGATCCTTCAAGTATTTTACCGGCAACATTGTCCGGCGAGACCAGTCGCCGTCTCCGGCGTTGTAGACAAGTCTTTGCCTCCAGGTAAACTTAAACTCTCTCTGTCTCGCTCTTACTAAATCTCCTCAGTTCAGTCTGTAGGACCACAAAAAAAGCAGAGTAGATTTCACTAGAACCAAAAAAATATAGGTTATTATAAGCTTATAGCTAAGAATAAGGAGATCTTTTTGCAGGAGAAAGAAGAAATATTGTCGGTGAAATCAACATAGAAACTGATAAAGAAACGGTAAGAATCTAAATCCAGTTCTTTTACTCATCTCTTAGAAATGAGAATTCCAAGAAAAGAAGCTGAAAGTAACAGACAATTTATAGGAATTGCAGGTTAGAAGTACCAAGAAGAAGAAGTCTGCAGCAAAGGAGAAGCATAGAGTCTCTTCTGAATCTTCCTCAAGGCCTTCGTTTTCTTCTTCTCCACGCTCCTCAAGCTTCTCGTCTGCAGAAGTCAGTACCACAACTTCTCAATTTAGCCCGCCTGGTGAGAATCTGATCAGAGAACAGCCCAGTGGTGGCCTCATGATGCCGTATGATTTAAAGGAGCTTGTGAAAGGCTCTATTAATAGAGAAATGAAAACCAAAGGTGAAGAAGCGGCTTTCAATCAGCAGCAGCAGCCCAATTCAGCTCAAACTAGCATGTTGCTTCTCAAAGAATCGTCATTGCGGTCGCCATGTCGGAGTTCCAATGAGTGGAATGGAGGAATGGCTATGAAATTTAAGGAAAGTCATCGGCTTTCTTATGATGAGAGGGCGATGGGAAACAATGGATTCAAGACGGGCTCAAAGTTGAAAGAGACACCAAGGTTGTCGTTGGATAGTAGATCGAATTTCTTTAGGAGCCCGAGAGCAGATGCCGCGAGATCGAGTTGTCCAGAGGAACCCACAACAATGAGTCACAGGAGATCGAGTTCGAGTGTTGTTGCCAAACTGATGGGTCTTGAAACCATTGCTGACAATTCTGATACGGAAGAGAGTAGAGAAAACCGGTTTTGTGACTCTCCAAGGCCAACGTCCCGAGTGGAACCAGCAGCTCTACAGAGATCTAGAAGCGTTGATTCAATCAAGAAGATACCTGCTTCAGCTGCTTCTAAGTTTCCAATGGAACCAGCTCCATGGAAGCAAACAAAAGCAGGCGACACTGCACTGACGGTTTATGGCGAAATTCAGAAGCGGCTTACGCAGTTGGAATTCAAAAAGTCGGGAAAAGATCTCAGAGCTCTTAAGCAGATACTTGAGGCTATGGATAAAACGCAGCAGTTGATAGATGGAAGAAGGGATGACAGTACTATGAGTACAACCACTATTATGCAGAGAACTAACCAGCCAGTTCCAGCTGCGACAAGTCCAGCCAGGAGCTTCAAATCTTCATCGATCGTTGGTATGCAGTCACCGGCTCCAGTTTCCACCTCTTCGCTACCACAGAATGTACCTTTACCAAATGTCAAGGTTGGAAACTCTAGACAAATCCGGAAAGTCACCTCGGGGAAGCAGAACGCGATGGATTTAACCCCAAGGCCAGGCCTTTACAAGGGCCAACTCGACTCCACGAAGAGCAATAGCCCAAAACCGTTACGATCGAGGCAAGCTTTGGCTGCGGATTCTTGTTCCATGACTAAGTCAGGAAGGCGCCAACAGCAGAGTGTCAGCCCAAGAACGCAGCCAAAAAAGCTTGGGTTCGAGAAGCAGTCTCGACCCACAACTCCAAAATCAGAGCCAGGCAAAAAGCAACTCGGAAGGCAGCAAACAGAAGTAGCCTCCCCGAGAAGAAAACAGGGGATAAAACCTCGCACTGCTCTTCAGCAAACTGATGACCGGTTAAGCGATGCAACCACCAGTGACTTGAGAAGTCTAAGGTCTGACAGCAACATAAGCTTGGGATCGGATGTTGACATCGAGGTGACAAGCAGACATCGGTTGGAGAGGAACTGTGACCTCCAAGTGCAGCACTCCCCAAAACAAAGGGTATTAAATACATCTCTCTCTCTCACGAATCTTTCGCTTCTCAAGTTATTTCATTAGTACTCATTTTTTTCGAATCTCTTCTGTTTACCAATCCAGAGTCCGGACTTGGGAACCAAACAAAACAGACCGTCCCTAAAACCTCTCAAAGTTACCGTTGAACAACCGAGCCCTGTTTCAGTTCTTGATGCAGCCTTCGACGAAGAGGATTCACCATCCCCTGTGAGGAAGATATCCCTTACTTTCAAAGGTGAGTCACTTACAAAAGAAAAATTCTCACAGACTGATTAGCGACTAGTTCATACGTTATAGCAATTGCAAATTCATCGATGCTAATTAACTACAATTCACAAGGTCTTGGTTTGGGTAGAGTTCTCATCGTTTTGTTTTTTAATGTTGTCTTGCCACAGAGGACGATGCTTTACCTTCTGAAGAATCTGAGTGGATTAAAAAGCCTTCTGGCTTCTGCAAATCCATACTATTTCCTGAGAGTAACCGATTCCCAACGCAGTCAGGTTCTGATCTTCTCGAATGCTTCCCTGAAGAAGGTACAGACTTCAAAAGCAGCAACCACAAGTACATCTCAGAGATATTGTTGGCATCAGGGCTTCTAAGAGATCTTGAATACAGCATGGCAAGCTTTCAGCTGCACCCAACGCGCCTCCCGATCAACCCTGGACTATTCTTCATCCTGGAACAGAACAAGGCCAGCAATGTGACTCTACCATATAATAAACACAGAGGCGCAGGATTCAGACAACAGCAGACGAACCCAACAGAGAAAATCAGGAGAAAACTCATATTTGACACCGTTAACGAGGTTCTGTCTCAGAGGTTCATTGCAGAAGGCTGTACAACACCACGTTTAACCGCAAATCCACTGAAAAAAATGGAGAAAATATCAAAAGAGGAGCAACTTCTGCAGACTGTGTGTTCAGAGATTAACAGGTTACAACAAAACAACTCAAAGTGCATCTTGGAGGACGACGAGGAGTTTGAAGGAGAGACTCCAGGAATTGTCTTAGATATTGAGAGAATGATTTTCAGAGACTTGGTTAATGAAGTTTGTTTCTGCTAAATTATATGGTTATCCTTTAGAATTGTAAATGAAGGAATCTTAGGGAGGAAGAGTACCTTTGGTCTCCGGGTTTTCAGCCCTCTTGTCTGTTCTGCATATATATATAATATAGAAGTCTAATTAATAAATTAACAGTGTTTCAAGGATAATCCATATATCAAAAAGTGCTAGGAGCATAAAATTAAAGGCCAAACGAAACAACCTTCTATTTCTCCATCATTTTGAATTAGTAAAAATCTCTTACCTAAAAAGTAACGTATTTCAATTGCAAACGATCACTAAACTCAGGATGAAGACCTACTTTGTCTACAAATTCTAAGATGACATCTATTTTACATCTGAGTCGACAATTTGCAAATCAGTTCTTTCCCGCTTTTCTTCAATTTCTGACTTCTTCCTCTTGTCTTCACTTTCTTGAAACCAACCCTCTTTCTGGAAGCTATGGTTTATTGCCAAACACGTAGGTCTTCTTGTAGTCCCAATCTTGAAATGTACCAGAGTTCGTTGAGTTCTTGCATCATCTTTCTTCTCTCCATCCTCGGTATCAGCTAATCTGTTCTTCTTGTTGATTTTATCCAGTGGAGCAGATGCCTCTAGAACTGGAATATGGTGGTTGTTGCTCATATGCTTATGAGGAACGTAATTGATGCTAACAACTTCATTTGAAAGCTCCAAAGGGCGGAACAAAGGTGATACATTCTTCTCCACTAATCGAAGAGGCGCGGTTAGAAACAGGTTACCTTCCACTTCTGCTTCTGTTGATTCTCGAACATCCTTAGGAGATTTAAGTATTTCAAACCGACCACCATCCAAAGAATGTTGAATACTCGGTAAAGATGGCCCATTTTCTTTACTCAGACTTTCTCCTTCGATAGTGCCTACATCAGTCTCCTCTGATCGATCACATGATTTGGTTTCGGGAAATGCAGGAAGCCAAACAGGTATGTGGTCATCCGAAGGTTTTGCTCCAACCTGAGAGAAACTCGGAGCAGGTCTTTGTTCTTTAGTAAATGGGAAACGCGGAAGAGAATAAACAAATGGCATCTCATCCGCTTCTCCAGTATAACGAATAATATCCTTGACTACACCGGAAACAGCAAGACAATGGTCAGTATCTGAAACACCAGCAAAACCCAAACCAGATCCCAATTCCTCTAATGCTTGGACAATGTCCAGAGAATTACCATCTACTCTACCAGCTATGTTAGCATACATGTGAGCAGTCTTCCCAATGCTCTGAATATACTGAACAGCCACATCGGTAAGTGTTTCAAGAGCAGATTCTTGAAAAGAGCTAAACCTCATGCCCTCGCGTGCCTGTGATTCTTGATACGAAATTATCTCTACACTCTCGCATATCTGAGCCACCGCCATTCTCGCAATGGCATATGCGAAATCATTGCCTTGAAAAAGCTTTCTCTTGCCATGTAATTCTCTTCTCTGACTTCCACCCTCCCCACCTCCATTGTTCATATTCAACCTCTCTTACAATTTCACCCAACATAGCATGTAGAACCATTTCTTAAATTAGAAACCAACACAACACGCATCCCTTTGAGAACACAAAAAAAATCATTTCTTTTCGTACGAAATCCTTCTCTTCGGCACCTATGAATAAAAACATCAGAATCGATTCTTAAGTAACCCAGAAACCAATTCAAGGTAAGAAAACGAAGAACTAAACACACATTTTTCTACCAAGAAGAATACTGGAAATGAATTTAATCATAGATCAATTCCACTGCGGTCATTAAGAATACTCGTTTCCAGCGAAACCCTAGAAACTAATCGGGTTCAATATATACCACAAAAGAAAGCAAACAAGAAAAATAAATCGAGAGAATAAACGAATCCAAATTAAGGGAAGTGACATGCTTACCGAAGAAAAAGCTTTCTTCATCGTAAAACCCCAGTGAGGAACAAAGTCACCGAGGAAGAAGAACAGAAAGACTTGGGCCGCTAACGGGGGCGAACCCGGTGAGGGGAAACCCTAGCGAGGGAGATTAAGGAAATATAAAGAGATTCTAAGTACCCAGACACGAAATTGGAGAAATTCCAGATGCGAATCAAAATCCAGCTCAAAGTTAAACCCTCTCGATCCAGAGTGGGAGATATAAAGTTTGAGATTTTCGTGAACTTATAGAGCAACGGAGTCCCTAATAAAGAAACAAGACACTCTTTTTTTCTGTTTGGAATTTAAGAATCGAGTTATTTTTTTACAGCGATGATGTGATAATTAGAGAGGATACAATAATTGTCGGATAAATATTAAAATTAGAGAGGGGCTCATGGGCTTCCTAGCTATAAAATATAGAGTGGGCCTTAGAGTTAAGCCCAATAAGGAACAAAGAGAGAGAAGGATGATTGATGTTCTTTTGAATCTTAGGTAGCTTTCAATTAAGCTATGATTGGAAATTCAAAGTAAACGAGATCAGTCAAATTAAAGTTTTTTTTTTTATCAAAAAAGGAAAGAAAGTTTGAGATTAAAATGTATTGGGTTACAATTGTTTCGTAGTTTGAGTTAACCGAAATACTTATATGTACTATGGATGATAGGTAGAGATGGAGATGGAAGCTTTTTGCAGAAAGTATGATGAGTTACGACAGAGCATTGGATCGGTAGCCTTTTTCAATTCAAAGATCCTTCCTTCTTACATTTATTACTCAGAAGCTAGCTTTTGTCTCTATTTATATATTTACCTCTCTATTTAATTTTAAATCTACATTTGAGCCTAATTAGTTCTTGCATGCGCTCGTTATAACATGCATGTCATATACTTTAATTCTAACCCCATATTTTTGTACACACGACGACACCATTTAGCTTCTCATTCTCAATACATACAAACAGCCCTAAACGAATCTACATTTCATATGTATGTATATTCAGAATTTACAATGAAGCTATATACAGATTAAATAGTTCCAAACACATGCTATAAAAGTACAAGTATCAATTTGTATGTAGAAAAATTAATATATCAGGAACAAACAAAAATAGTACAATATTAATTACCTCTTCTTTCTTTTTCTTTTGTTTTGTTTAGTGTCTTCTTACTTTCCAATTTCACAACAAACGTTAATTGTCTCTCTTAATCTAAAATCACAAATTAATGGTGATGATCATTTCCTCTACTCGTTCTATTCTCCGACCCTAGAAGCCTCGAAGTATTAGGTCTACCACCATTGTTGCTACTACTACTACTACTACCATGTAACAATGAATATAAACTCGACATGTTTTGAGATGAAGAAGATGAAGAATTACCCATTAATGGCATTTGAAAATGGCTTACCATTTGCCTCGGATCCATTGTTGCAGAACCAGGGGAAGACGATGATGGAAACAATGATTGTATAGTTGTCGTTGTAGTTGTTGTCGTCATTGGACATACCAAAATTTGTGATGGAAATGGAACTAGGCTATGTAGTTGATGATGATAATCTGTCTGATGAACACTCGATTGTTGATGATGTTCCATGTTGTGATAAGTTCCATAAGACCCAATGTGGTGATTGTTTGTGAAAACGACATCGTTTTCTCCTCTCTCTTTGTTGCTTTCTTCACGGATACTACTACTATTAGACTCTTTGAACCCGAGTTGAGTCGGATCTTGACCTGGCCTTTGACCAAGATTTAAGAACGACTGATGATGATTGAATAGACTGAAATGTTCAGGCGGAATAGGCAACGGAGGGAGCTCGTCGATCTCATCTTTAGCTGCATCAAGCAACCAGTCAACGGCTTTACTAGGCTGGTCAACGCCAAGGCGTTCTTGAAGATCATAGAGCTGAATAGCCGTGGGGACTGATAATCTCACTCGTCTGTCACGTAGCCCACGTAAAGTACACACTTTGCTGTGACGGTCTTTGCCTCCAAAGGCACGTGAAACCCTAACAATCCTTGGATCCTTCGATTTCATCCAAGAGGAAGAAGAAGCAGAAATTGATGTTGGCGGCTTTTTAATTACTGTTTTGCCACTGTTAGCTACAACTACGGCTTCTCCTGCATCTTCTTCTACTTCTCCTTCTCCTTCACGTCTTCTCATCTCTGAACCGTCGTCGTTTGCGTCTTTCCAAGGGACGATATTCATAATGCTATTGAAGACATACCAAATGTAAACCCATTAGAAGAAAACCATTATGTTTAGTTTTGAATTTCTAAATCTCATATCATTCTTTCAAGTTTCTGAATTCCTTCAAAACGAGTGATTGATAATATATTGGATCCACAAAATAAAATAAAAAATACTAATTAGGGTTTTAATTCACTTATTTATTTTCTTGCTTAAGTTTGAAATAATTCATATAGACAAGAAGAAGAAGAAGAAAATGTGTTTCTTACCAGAGCAACTAATTAAGATTGTACGGTCTTGGGCTTGAACAGCAAATCTAGGGTTTTTTGTGTTCTACAAAGTGAGTGATAGAATGATGAAGAAGAAGAAGAAGATGGATGAGAAATAGGAAGAGAGAAGAAAGTAAGTGATTCGATTATTCTTTAAAAAAAGTAAATATGAATAAAAATGAAATAGAAAGAAAAGGAAGGAAGATGCTTTAGGAAGTGAATAAGAGAACCCTACCAATATCATAAGCCTCCAAAGTTTAGAAGAACTAAGTATTGATGTTAGTAAAGCTATGGAGGTCCTCATGCCACGTGGCGAATTTCGCTATCCTCAATGGGAAAATTAAATTCAATGCTTTGAATAATCAATTTCATTTTCATCTTAAGATTACATATGGATCAAATCATATCTACAAACGGACGACAAATTAACACTCCAATATTTTTTATTATCCACGTGTATATATATGTGATATGAGTTGCAATTATATATAGAATACGTCTAAGAAGAAGATCCCAAAATAAAAAAAGTAGACGTGGATATCTAAAGTTAAAAGAATATATATATATAGATGCCAAATTAAACATATGTATATATATTGAGTATTGACGTGAAGTTATATATAATAGTAACTTGTTTGAACATCTAACTAATTAATGTTCTAAAAATGACAATTACTAAAAATTTCACATATTGGGATAATGTACGATTATATACTCGAATGTTTAGATTTTATCTTAAGTGACCATATAATCGTATATATGATTCTAGGTTTTTTCTTTCTCAAAATTAATTATAAGATCGACCATATATATATATAGTGTTTGGAGCCGCCATTGAAGTCATCATAAAAATGAGTGAGGTTGGGTCTATAAATACGCAATTTATGTATATATATATATATATATATATGTAAATGTAAATGTATATGCATGGTCCATATATGTATAAATAAATGTGGATGGGCATGCGTTCATATATATTATCGACAATAGCAAAAGCATGTGGATTACACAATGCACGCCTCCTTCTCCTCATATACTTTCTTTCACTCATTAATTACTCATTCTTTATCTTTTCAAACACAACTACGTACTACACTTTAATATTACACATCACTTACTAATCTCTTTTTTTAATCGTGATATTCATTTATTTTAAGTGCTAACCCAAACCGGTTTAACATTTTTATGTAAGTTTAAATATCTACCTATATATGTATAATCTAATTAAGTATTCTTATGCGTGGAAGCATATATTATGACAAGTTACTTGATTTTGTTACATCAGATGCAAAAAGCAACATCTGTATTTATTAATTAACATTTATTTTAAATCTGACATTTAACCAAAACAAACCATATGATATGTGTATACGTTTATATTTAATTACCAAATTTGAATTTAAAAAAAAATAAGTCAAGTAAGTAGTCGAATATCTTACCTAGCTAGCAAGCTATATTCTTATTTGGAAACAAGTGCCATAATCTATATGAATAGATAATCAAATGTAGTTAGTTTATATATATATATATCTATAGTGATTTAAAAATATTAATATGAAAAATAGAAGTGGAGGGAAGCAATATATATATGGTTAGAAGGAGTGAGATAAGAAAATTAAAGGGTGAAGATGATGATTTGATGTAAAGACATCACATGGGAACAAAAGAGAAATCGGACAAACTTATAATCCATCAAGTCATGTCTACTTCACCGACTCCAATAAAAGTTTGTGGTCTCAACAACAAAGATTGGGTTTTTTTATTATCTATATAGCTTTTCCATTTCATTTCATATCCATATATAATTATTTCTGATGTGAAGTATCAACGACAATAATATCCTAAATTCTTGGATCTATTCTACACATTTCAACTCATCATCATATAAATATACCATTCAAAATATAATAGTAAAGAAAAAACTTCATGTTAAAAATAGTCTTTACCCTTTCTCGATAGATTTTTTTAAAGATAAAAATCAATCTCTCCATAGTTATCAAAGTTGTCTCATGCATGCCTATACAGATGATTAAGCTAAAGATAACAATTTTACTTAAAAACAAAACGTAAGAATTAAGCGAGGTCACGTGGAAATTGCAAAATACATATGATAAAATAGGGTCGTGAAAAAATACAGATTCAAATGATTGGAAGAGTACGCATGCCATTTCGAGACGTATCCAAATTAGTTTCCTCCACTTCACGTACTTTGACATCTCTTTATCAATTTTACAATCCCTTACTTATATAATACTATATGACTAACTAAATATTCCCAAAACATGAGTTCTAATCTTGTAGATTGTGTACACAAAAACAAAGTGTTTTAAAAGAAAACGTGTATTTAATATACTATGTCATAAGCAAAAAAAAAAAAGTAGATGAAGAATGAATAGGTTGGGGATCTCGAGAACGAAACTGAATGAATCAGAGAAGACAAGACAAATAAACTTACTTACTTACTCACTCAAATATGGTCCCCTCTTTTGTTTCAATTCCTTACTCTTCCTCAATTTTAATCCTAATATTATGAATTGAAGATTTAATAATGAATTTGAAAAAAAAACCAGAGATACGATAACAACTGAATCGAAATCTTTTGCATTGTGTAATACACTTTTCCTCTGTACTGTTCCTATCCGAAACACCAATCCCTATGTTATGTTCACTCCATATCTCCTATATCAGAACTCAACATATCAATATATATGTATACATATGTGTAAAAGAAAAATATATGAATATATGTGGTAGATCATAGATGACACATTGCATTATATGCAGCAGAACTTACCTTTACGATTGGTTTATTTCATAGGGGTTTTGTGGTACTTTCATGGATCACTAATTTGGGCCAACATAATAAATGTAGAGGCCCAATCATGATTTGAAAAAGCCCATTTGTTAACTTTTATTTAGCTGAAAACTCTTTATTTGGCTAAATCATATATATAAATATTTAAAATTACATTATGAAATGTTATTATCTATTTTTATTTAACAAAAAAAATTAAAAAAATCTGAAAAGGGCGGTTGACTAATACTTGAAGATGTATGTCATCATGTCTGTGCAACTTGGTAACATATTGTCGTGAAGCAATGAATAAAATAACACGTGGCTTAAGAATGAAGCGAAACGTGTCATTAATCTTATCACCTTTGATTTTGAATAACTATAAGATACAAGTTGGCCACTATGCATATGTCCCACTTCTAGATCTCCTCTTTTAATCCTTTGCGTCTCTTCAGGAGATCCTCCTAATTCCAATCCTCTCCAGCTTTGCTCCATTAATATTCTCTACACTTAATATTTCATTATTCTATTAGTTAACATAATACAAATAATCAATATTTTGACAAGCACGTAGAAAATAATAGATAAGTTAGCTAAATAAAACGAAATAAAAAAAAAAAGATTGGAGAAATAATGTAGTCGGGCCCAGTAAAGCTGGATACACGTGGCAAATAAAGTGGTTGTCGTAGTTGAGCACGTTGATAAATAGACACGTGTCAAGTTGTACATCAACAAGTAGCCTAGTCTACGTCTACACCAAAGCCCCACTTGAATGTCTTTTCCACGTGGCGTGGTGGGTGGTCGTTTATCTTTTCTTCTTTCCACCGTAAAGAATTATTATTTTTTTTTTTCATTTTTTCTTAATTATATTATTTCAAATACTACTAGCATATTAACTGGAATTTATGGTATATTATAAAGCCAACTAGTGTGAAAATATACTAAAGTAAATTAATTTCGTACAACATCGTCAACTATGCTTGTAAAATAATCCAAAAATATGATTTTTCCTGATATTTATAAAGTATTGCAAATTGTAGTAATACGTACTACTATAGTTTATAATAGTATACAATTTGGTGCTTGTTTTAAGAAGTATTGTTTGAGAGCCTAAAACGTTTCTCTCTTTTGTCTTTCAAATTTCAATTATTCGATATTTTTGATCATGGAGATGATAAGAGCTAGGGGAATCCCAAACGGTGTTGTTAATGTCTCCAATCTATCTGCCAACAATCTCTTGCACAAGTTTTTCATCACAACTAACCATTTTTGTCCCATAGAAACTACTGAGAATCGAGAAGAAGAAGAGGAGGAGAAAGATGTTGAGCTGACGTTAGGTCTTTCACTGAATGGACAGTTTGGTACGGATCCGAGATCGAGGAAAAACAAGAATTTTGAACTGGGTCGATCTTCTTCGATACCCGAAGGTTTTGTATTCGATGAGAAAAGATGCGGCGGTGGAGATACGCGAGGGACGGTGGAGCCTAGAGTTTCGATCATGTTCCAGCTGGATCGGACGCGTTCGCTGCCTATCGAAACGGAAAGGAAGAGGAAGCGATCGGAGGAGACAAGGGCATTTATGGAATTTCCTATTCCTCCTCTGACGGAAGATAAAAACAGAGGGAAAGCCGCCGATACAGTAAAGGAAGAAAAGGAACGTTTTGTTGTCAATGAGAGGGGTAAAAATGGAAATACGGCGAAGAAGAACAAGAAGAATGTGCAAGTTTCAGGAATGGAGAAGGCGAGGAACATTTTAGAGGACATGCCGTGTGTGTCGACGAGAGATGTCGGAGCCGATGGGAAACGAGTGGAAGGGTTTTTGTATTGGTACGGTGGGAACAAGGAGGAGGTCAAAATAGTCTGTGTTTGCCACGGCAGTTTTCTTTCTCCGGCGGAATTCGTTAGGCACGGCGGAGTCGGTGGTGCTGATGTTACCATAAATCCACTTAGACACATTGTTGTTAAACTTCCTTCTTCTTCTTCCTTGTAGTTTTTTTTATTTATAATGAAATCATTCTTTTACTGCATTTCTATTATGGTCAAATATCAAACAGATTCAAGAGTTCTTAGTAGAAGTTGTAACGTGTTAGCATTATACATTAGATTGATAGATAAATCCCTTGATCTCTTGGTCCTCTGCAAACTTGAGCACATCTAGCTTCTGAAGAGAAGCAATCCAAATCTGTGTGATTGAGTAGGTTGTGGAGCAATTGTCATTGGTTTGAGAGTGCTTTGATCAGTGGTTGCTGCTTGTTCAGAATAATAAGATCTGAGATGATTTGTCAATCAAACGATGACAAAGAAAATCCCACAATTCTATATAAAACAAATTTACAACAAGTGGGCTACGAATTCTTTAGTGATCTCTCTCTCTTATGTCTTCCTTTCTCTCCCAGTTCAAAGAGACCTAAGAGAGTTCCTATGTCTTCCCCTTTGAATGGACCTAACATTGACCTTTTTACCCTCCAGAACCCATAGGAAAATTACATACTCTGCTTTTACTACTACACAAACAAGTTTACAACTGAGGAAAAGAAACTTTCTTTTAAAAAAATAATAATAATCAAATCCTGCGGAGATGCTAACACGACGGAGGCTGAAGCTGCTTCAACCGTCGTACAACTTGCTTCATTGTTGGTCTCGTTGATAGAGAATCCACCGTACAAACAACCGCTAGATGCAGAACCTCCACAAGATCATCATGGGGACCGGCGTCCCATAAACCCGCTGTGAAAAATTCTTTAGCTCGTCCTTGTCTCAGCAACATACAAGCCCATTGCACAATGTTGAAACCGTTACCGTACGAAACAAACGACGGATCGAGAGCTTTCTTGTCCGAAAGCAGCTCTAGAAGCACCACTCCGTAGCTGTAAACATCCGCTTTATCTGAAACTCGGCAAGTCATTGCATACTCGGGTGCTACGTACCCAAACGTACCTGCCACACCTGTTGTTGCGTGTGTTTCCGATGTCCCAAGCAATCTTGCTAACCCGAAATCTGACAAATAAGCGTTACAATCATCATCTAGGAGGATGTTGCTAGGTTTAACATCCCGGTGAAGCACCCGTGGCACACACTGGTCGTGCAGGTAAGCGAGTGCTCGAGCTATGTCCAGAGCGATCTTGTGAAGAACTCTCCAGTCTCTTGTGGTTCTTTCTTGAATGAATTTCTCGAGGTTTCCTCCTGGGAGATAGTTGTACACTAAGAACATCTCGGTTTCGCTCGCATGGTAACCAATGAGAGTCACCAGGTTCGGGTGTCGAAGTCTACCGAGAGTTTTGATCTCTGCGTGGAACTGTTGGACGCCCTGAAACCGTCCAATCGAGAGGCGTTTGATTGCAACAACCACTTCTTGAGACATTTCCGCTTTGTAGGTTGCTCCAAATCCACCGTTTCCAATCAGATTGCTCGCGTTGAAGTTTCCTGTGGCTCTAACGACATTGTCAAATGTTATTTGAACTCCGATATCCATGAACATTGTGACTTCTCGTTTCGTCGTGGCCATGATCTTTGATTTCGGATGCCATTTCCTGGTGTAGAAGAAGAGAATCACAAGGGCGATCAGAACCGAGACAATAGCTGAAGCAGATGCGATTGAAGCGATCTCTAGAGAGTTGAATCCCCCTTTTCCTGGCAGCTGAGATGGAGCGTTTTCCACAGGGGAAGATGCATAATCCTGCGAGGTAGAATCTCCCATGGAGTCTCGAGAATCCGCAGATGGTGTTGTCAGAGAAAAGACATGGCAAGGTCGTATATATGGGCTTCCGAGAACAGTGCTGCAATTCGTCGTCAATCCGCTGGTTGAAGGAACCGCACCTGACAGGTTGTTGCAGGAGACATTGAAAACCGCAAAAGTGGCGAAACCCGACGGGATTGGACCAGAGAGATTGTTATTGTTGAGAAGCAACACAGTGAGATTCTTCAAGTTGACAAAATCACGAGGAATGCCGCCAGATAGATAATTTGAAGAGAGATCAAGAACTTTCAAGGAATGTAACTGACCAAAACTCTGAGGAATTTGTCCCGTGAGGTTATTATTCGCAACTGAAAGATACGTCAAAGCTTTCATCTTCTTCCCGAGGTTTCCAGGTATCTGACCTTGCAACTGATTCCAACTCAAATTGAGAGCAACAAGCGAAGCTAGCTCCCCGAGACCCGATGGGATTTGCCCAAAGATCTGATTTGATGAAGCATCAAGAATCGTAAGAGAAGTGCACATGTTGTTGAGTCCTTCAGGAATCCGACCTGAGAGCCTGTTGAAGCTTACGTTGACATAAACAGCTTTGAGTTCATTGCAGTTATCAAACAGATTTCCTGGGAATTGCCCGTACAACCGATTCCCTCCAGCAGAAAATATGTAAGAGACTCGCTTGCCCATCCGCTCCTCTGCAAGTGGTATAGATTTGAGAGTACCAGTGAAGTTGTTGTCTGCAAAATTATGAAACACGGCCTGACCTCCATCACCTCCAAAATCCATCAGAGAAGCTCCAACTTGAGCCTTCTCGGTGAAGAAAGAGAGATAAACAGACGATGGATCATTGTAAGATTCCATTGAAAATCCATCAAAGTAAACAACAGGAGGACAATGGGTTGTGGTATTGTTGAGAAACTCAGGTATTAAACCCGATAAGCTGTTTCCACCGACATCAAAGATACTCATGCAGGGAACGGAAATCTCTCTGAGAAGCTCTCCCGTAAGAATATTCAAGCTCAAATCAAGAAGACGAAGGTTCTTGCATTTACTAAGACCGACAGGAATTTCACCTTTAAAGAAGTTCTGACCCAAATTAACCATCTCCAAGTTTTGACATGACCCCCAATCTCCTGGAAATCTTCCTTCTAACGTAGCTCTCGGCACCCAAAGTATCTTTAGTTTAGGAAGCCTAGTGATTTCCTCCGGAATTCCACCTTGATAGAAATTAAAATCCTCGGTCATCGAGGTTAAATCGGCGCCTGGAGGTAGATCTGCTTCTCCTCTAATGATGTTAATGTCTTCATACACATTGTACAGATTCGATAGCACAAGAACAGACAAAGAAGAGCAATTCCCGAGTTCAACAGGCAATGGACCACTAAGAGTGTTCCTAGAAACATCCAAAACCTCAAGTTTCTGAAGGTTCCCAAATTCTAAAGGGATAGTCTCCTCCAACGTATTTACATACAACAACAACGACCTCAAACCGCGACATTTACCCAAACTCTCTGGAATCCTCCCTGTTAAGAAATTACCAGACAAATCTAAATGCTCAAGCTTTGCACAGTTATCCCCAATATCTTTAGGCAAAGAGCCTTGAAGCCAGTTTAATGGCAAGTGTACCACTCTGAAACTACCAACAAAACCAGGAACAGTTCCATTCAACTTGTTACCACCTAAGTTCAAAATCTCCAACTTGGACAGTTTCTGCAGCGAGCTAGGGATTTCACCTGAAATTCTGTTAAACCCTAAGTTCATGACCCGCAAATTCCGTATCCCAGTAAACTGAACCGGCAATGACCCGGTCATCAAATTCCCTTCCAGATCAAGAACTTCCAGCTTCTCCATTCCCCAGATTCCTACAGGAATCTCTCCACTAAACGAATTGAAGGGCAGAGACAAAACCCTAAGTTCTGTGAGACCCACGATTACAGAAGGTAAATTCCCCGCCAGGGCACCATGATTTCCGGCGCAATCCCTCCGAATACCAAACCCATACAGCGGAAACTTACCAATATCACCGCAAGTGAAACGATTTCGATGAATTTCGGAACTCCCTTTATCGCTTCCAGAGCCACTAATGTTAAGTGCCATGACTCGAGAGGAGGAATCGCAGGATACGCCAAACCAGGAGCAGTAGTCTTCGCTCTCCTCAACCCAGCTGACGAGAATTGAACCAGGGTCCGATACCATTTTCTTAAACCGAAGCAGCACCGATTTGTCCGTATCCGCTAAAACGTTGATTTTCCCAGCTAGACAGGTGGTGATACAGAGTAACCAGAGCGAAAATACGACGTTGGAAGGCATCTGTCTGCGGAAAAAACGCCATTTGATCACTGAAGAAGGCAAAGAAGTCATCTTCGCACCTTATCCCCAAATGTTTAATACAAAACCCTAAACCCACCTCGGAAGGTCAGCTAATTTTGCAATTGAGGAGCAAAAGATCCTTCCTTTTACCGTGTGAAACAATCCCAGGTCGGAGCACCGAGCCCTTAACCCTAATTTAGAGGGATGATGAGAAGCTTTTTAGTGAGAGAAACAGACGAAGGAGAGACATGAAATCCAAGAAAAAAAGAAGAGAGAGAAAGAGATAGAAGAGAATTCAACACTGTCACTGAGGAAGACGCGTTTTTTTTTCTTCTGTCTCTCTCTTCTTCTTTATTTTTTTGGTTAAAAAGATCTTAAATGTTTTTTGTTTAATTTATGCACAAAATTAAAATCTTTTATGTGAAAAGAGTGGGCCCACTTTCCTTCTTCTTTAGTGGCTGACAAACCCTTTTTATTTGTAATAACTTTCGAAGAAACATTTTTTATTTATTTATACTAACTAGAGTTTTAATATTACAAAACAAATAATGTTTTTGTTATAAAAACAACATAAATCATGTTGTAAACTTAACATTACAAGTTATAACATTCTAGCAAATCGCAATAGGTACATGAATGATTGATGTAGGTAGATGCGAGATTATCATATCACTAAATTTGAGGAATCATATTTTGTTTATATTAAAGTAATGACCATAAAATATGTCTAATTATATTAAATGTAACAACAAGATTTCAACTCTCCTTACTGTATATTCAAGACGAATCAATCTCTCATCGACCAATGTTATGCTAAGATCTTGAAGCCAACATTTATTACATATATATAGTCAAACTTTAACTTACTTGTAAGAATATTTCATTATGCCAATGAAGATTTTTAAAATACATGTGACAAAGATGTGTTTCTTTATAACAATTATATTGAGAAAAATGTAAAGTGAAAAAGAGACAGAATCGCCTCTTTTCAAGGATATATCTTAAGAGGAAGCTTCAAGTTAAAGCAAAATAAAAACGTTAATTTTAAAATATAAATTATATGATTTTGTCATGTACGAACACATTAGCCCCAGCCACATTTATGGGATAAGAGTTATAACTTTTTAAATTAAATAATTTAGAACAGAAAAACAAAAGTTGGGTTTTTTAGTAAATTGAATCTGTCTTTTAGCTACTTCATATAACACGTAAAGAAATTAAAAGTTATAACAAAATGTGGTCCTTTTTTGTTTCCATCACCATGACATAAGAGTTATATCACTCATAAACCGGTTCAGCAACATTTAGTAACCGAGCCAAAATGTATCCTAATAATGATCTCAAATGCAAACGCCAAAATTAAGCTTCTTCTACTTGAATAAACCGCAATTTGAAGGACACTGGAAGCAAGAGAACCAACGGGTTCTCCAAGTTTTTGGCGATAGCGTTTGAGACTTGAATTGTTTCGATGCTTTTCGTTGTGGTTGTGATTGCGGCTGCAACTCATTTAGCGTACTAGATTCTGAACAAGGTTGCGGTTGCATCGGCGATTGAGGTAGCTCATACGTGGGACTGTGCTTGTGGGAAACGCTTCCTCTGATTATCATAGTCGGCGTTTGGATGTTATCATCTTCTTTCTGCAATCTGTTACGTGGATTTCAAACAAATAAGAAATAAGGGTTTCGATGCTTTCTTCCTGCCCAAGAAATCATTAAGAAAATATGGATAAATCTAGATTTCAGGAAAACTGCTTACAATGGGAATGCAAAAGAGCCAATGCTGTTATTGCTGTTGTCTGAGCGACAAGAAATGCTTGGTGAATGTGAAACTATACTGCTCGAATCTTTTGGTTTCTTCTCCTTCTCAGCTCCTACTACTTCTTTAGCTTTCGGATTTTCAGTTTCGACTAAAACCTCTACTTTGATCATATCTTGTTTTTCTTCTTCATGATCATCTTTACTCTCAAGCTCAGTCATCTCTTCTTGTGCTTCATGATCATCAATCTCAGAGTCTGACTCCTCCACTTGATATGGTTCCTCCTCTGTAATCGTCTCCTCCTTAGATTCTTTTGGTTTATTGACAGGAGGAAGAGGTACCGGGTTTATTTCGATTATCTCGTGAACCGTTCCTTCGAGTTTTGGTATCTCACCAAATCTCAACGCTGCAGGTAGTCCATGATCTTCTTTCGTTGAAATGATAAAATTTGAGTCGTGGATGCTAAACAACGATTCATTAGAAGCTATACTCCATTCTGTCGAATTAGCTGGTTTACTGGAGAAAACCGAAGATGGAATTCGGTTTGGATCATAACCAGGAAAATCAACAAGGCTGGTCTGGCGAATTGAGGACCAAGATGAACCGGTATATGAGCTCATGGAAGAATTACACTCTCTCTGTTTCTGTGCCTCAGAAGCAGATAATGATGGCTTGGGAATAGGAAAGTGTCGGATATCAAAGTGTCCATCCGAAGAATCAGATGATATTGATGAAGATCGTGAAGATGAAGCTGAAGAGATTGAGTTCTTCCATTGTTGTTTTTTGCTTTCAGTTATTGTTTCCATTGTTGATTGAACCACAAAAAAAACGCTCTGTTTTGGTGTGATTGTAGAAAACTAAGTAATCGAAAAAGAACACGAATTTATTGAAGATTTAGACAGAAACTTACGAGGGTTTGTTTCATTAATTTATGCGGTGTAATAAAAAATAAAAAGAGTAACAAAAAAGATATCTCAACAGAGTTATTGTCTTTGTGTTGGTTATTAGTTAGCTGAGATTGTTAGTTATCTAAGCGGGAACAAGATTAAAGGACTAAAGTAAAGGAAACAAAAGTTAGTAACGAGATTTCAGACGAAACTAAAGTAATTGTAATGAAATCTGTTGTTAATACTACTCTCTTTTTTCTCTCTATATTTAGCCAAAAAAAAAGATCAGCTTACTACAGTTGTCAATTTATCTGTAACTTAATCGATTATTTTGGGAAGAACGGCACAGTTATATTATTATCCTGCGGAATTAAACTTAAACAATAATACAGGAAAACAAGAATTTTGTTTTTTGTTTATCTGTAAGAAACCAATTTCTTTTCTTTTATAATATGTGAACATAGGTTGAAGCCACAATATCTTCAGCAACTGACAGATGATAAACCCGATTCCGGTTTGCGTAGTTCTTGAATCTGGAAAACAAAATGGCAAGAAGAGTCAATAAATTTGTTAAATAGAAAAATATAAATAAATTGGAAATAATGGTATATAATGAAATAGACCTTGGTTTGGTTAAAGCTGGGTGGAATAAGAGAACCGGAAGCTTTCCTGGTCCTTGCTAGAAGACCTTTAGTAACTGGCGACATCATTGCATCAGTTGGGCTTCTGTACCTGTAAATTATTTCAAAATTATTGTTTATATACGAATCGGTCCGGTTTACATTGGTTATTTCACCTAACCGAATTACCTCTCTGGGTGCTTGAAAGCTACAGGGACTCTTAGACGATCAGGAGTCCCGATTTTCTTAATTGGCTCGTTGGTTGAGACTCCAGGAGGAGAGTCATCTTCCCGGGATGGTTCAGGGAGCGGCGATTCAGAGTTTGAAGCGGTGACTTCATTGTGGTCTGGTTTGAGTTTGATAGGTGTATCGAGATTAGATTGTTGCGACTCCATTAGAGAATGAAAATTGAGTGGGACGAGGAAGGATAAGGGTGTGAGTAAGATTTATGTATGTAATTGGCTACTGAGAACATAACCGTTAGTGGAAACTGGGGTTGCAACGGTCGGATTTTTAATGCATTATCTTAAAGTTGTTCGATCATTGATTAGTGACCGTTTGAATTTTTTTAGTAAGAAAATATTAATTTTAAAAACTCTCTATTTTATTCCTGGCTACCTGTTAAGAAGATTTTTATATTCCTTATGTATATAAAGAAAATGACAGTGTATGTGTATATATTTCCTAAGCCCACATGGATATAATTGGGCCTGGACCAATAGAGGTGTGGGCCTGGAGATAAGATGAGAGAAAGAGAGAGTGAGTAGAAGGAAGAAGGACGTATGATTGGACGGTGACATAAGCGACTGTAGAGGGCACGTGAGAGATTCACCGCTTTGGTGTTCTAAATTGGAAGAAAACTGACTCAACTCTGAATCTGTGAGGACAAAATATGCGTATGCTAGTTTCTTGATATGGCCTTAACACTATTCTTCATCTTTTTTCTTTTCTCTTTAAGAAAAAACACAATGATTTATAAATCTATATTTATTTATTAGAGATACGAAAAGAGTCATTATAACTTTAGTATTTATCTCATTTACCAACTACTACTCCTCTGCTTCTTTAAATACCACTACCTAATTTTCATCTTTTCTTTTCTTCTTCTATGATAGTACTTTTGAACGAATCTGATTGTTTAAAAAGTTGCTAACCACGGAAATAGAATCTTCTAAAGCAATTGTCAGATTTTTCCCAATAAAGACTTTACTTAAATAGACACAACAAACACCAATATATATAAATATAAACACCACACAAATGTAAAACATGGGAAGGAAAAAACTATATGACATAATTTATTTTACTAAAAAAATTAAAATTGATGTAATAAATTTTTATATAGCTTTCCTTTTTTTTTGGGGGTCAAACATATATATCTTCGATTGGATATTTGTATGTAACATACAAATGAATTCAGAAAAACTGTAAAATGGAAAAGAGTAAATGATGATCATTCATGGCTGTTGATAGATAGGATGCAAGCAAGTGTATATATATGGTGACGCATTAATGGCTGGCTTCTTCTTCTCCTGTAACTTCGCGTGTACGTAAAAGATTTATCATTTAACCTGAACCCCAAAATATTTACATTTATCATTTCTAGATTACATTAATTGAATTACATATACTACAAAAGACTGAAGAATTTATTGCTGCAATGGGCTATGAAAAGATGATCAAAGTTGTAGCTATGAAACATCGATAGAGACATTTTTTGATTAGTCCAACATATTTCTTCTTCACCATCCTTACTCTCACAAACCTTTTATTTCTGAGGCCACCAATCAATTTTATTTTTCAGAATTCAAGTCCTGTTGCTTTTGTGGTAGCTTTCAATGTACATAAACTTGTTTAATTTACATAATAGTGGCTCGCTCATACAATACACTTTACAAATGCTTAGTGTATGTACATGCGATATGCATCATGCATGTGGTGTATATATATAAAAGAGATACACACGACTGATTTAAATGCTCTGTCAAATCAAACAACGTATTTACTATTTACAAGCTGGTGGTGTCATTGAAGTCATCATTGTTTCTTCTTCCTTATTTCATTAACTTATTACTCTCACTCACTTAATCATAATATTGCTCCCCCTTTTTTTCTTTATCCTTTTCTCAATTATATGTTTTCTTCATAAAAGCTTTGCAAATATAAATATATTGTTTTTATTTTATTTTTTTAGTAAGAAAGTAACTTTATATAAATGTTTGTAATGTAATTTATATTTACAAAATTTTGGGACTAATTTGTTTTCGAACTATATATATATTTGATTATAATTATTATAATAACAATTTCAATATTCATTTAATTATTATCCCATTTCGTCTGTCTCTCTCTCTATTTAAGACAACAAGCTAAAGGTAGATAACTGTAGAAGCCAATCTCAAAAGTCTCCGACACACTCTAGATTGCTTCTTTCTTTGTTGCCCATGGCGATGTCTAAACTCGTAATCTTCATCACTCTCATGCCCATACTTGTACTGACATCTCAAGGAAGTAGCCAAATAGAAGCAGAAGCAGACCGAATTACGTCACTTCCCGGTCAGCCTAACGTCACCTTCGACCAGTTTTCCGGCTATGTCACCGTTCATAAACTCGCCGGAAGATCACTCTTTTATTGGCTCACCGAAGCTTCTCATCTCCCTCTCTCCAAACCTCTTGTTCTTTGGCTCAACGGCGGTAATTTTTTCCTACCAAACTTTTTGATTCATTCTGATTATTAACTGATTTTTTTTTCAATTTATTTACTCATTAACATTAGAAATATTGCTAGATCTGTTATGTTTAATTAGCAGGTCAACTAATTTGTGTCACACTTTTTGAATGAGTTTGCGATAAATTCGGTTGTAAAATGTTATTATTTATTTCTAAACCACTCTTTATTCATGAATTTGGACTTCTTTATCTATTTTATTTATACTTTTAAAATTTTTCTGTTTTTGGATTTGACTTACATAGGCATGGAAATAATGCCCTAACCACTAATGAAGTAGTCTTATTTCAGTCATATTTCTCAATTTGTCTTGTGTATGCATATATAAAACTATATATTATAGATTAATTATGCTTAGTTAATTATCATACCATGCATTCAATTGTTAGATACGTATTATATAGACAAAATTATCTCGTGGTCGCTGAAAAAGTTAAACCATTAAATGCAATATTCAAACAAACATTGAGACGCTATTTAATACACAACTAACTTTTGGTCTCTTTCTTCGCTTCAATTCAACCTCTTTTCAATTTTTTTACAAAATTGTAAGTTTTTGTATGTGAAATTATTAAATTATGTTAGTGTCTAACTCTGATATTTGACTAGGACCGGGATGTTCGTCGGTAGCTTATGGTGCGTCGGAGGAGATAGGACCATTCAGGATAAGCAAAGGTGGGTCCGGTTTGTATCTTAACAAATTCGCGTGGAACTCACTCGCCAATCTCTTGTTCCTCGAAGCTCCCGCCGGTGTCGGCTTCTCTTTCACTAATCGTTCCTCCGATCTTTTCAACACCGGCGATCACCGTACCGGTATTTTAAAATCAAACCAATATCCTCTTAATTTAGCTGAACCGGTTTCCGGTTATTCAAACTCTCTTTCTCTGTGTTGCAGCTAAAGATTCCCTTCAGTTTCTTATTCAATGGCTTCACCGATTTCCGAGATACAACCACCGTGATATCTACATCACTGGCGAGAGTTACGCTGGACATTACGTTCCACAGCTCGCTAGAGAAATTATGAACTACAACAAACGGTCTAAGAATCCAATCAATCTCAAAGGAATAATGGTAATTACAAAATTTCCAAATCAAGATCCTCTGTTTTCATTACCAAGAATCGAATTTGAAACGGCTGCGTTTTATATTTAAGGTTGGAAACGCGGTGACGGACAATCACTATGATAACCTTGGAACAGTGTCGTATTGGTGGAGCCACGCGATGATCTCAGATCGGACGTATCATCAGTTGATAAACACTTGCGATTTTAGTCGTCAGAAGGAGTCTGATGAATGTGAAACGCTTTATTCTTACGCAATGGAGCAAGAGTTTGGTAACATCGATCAGTACAACATCTATGCTCCGCCTTGTAACAAGTCAAGTGACGGTGGTAGTGGGTACAGTGGTTCTTCAGGTCGCCGAAGTATGCGGCTTCCTCATCTTCCCCACTCCGTAAGAACATCGTTCCTCTGTTTTTTCATTTGTTCTTCTGGTTTGGATCCGGTTCATTGATTTAAATTGTACTTCCTTTTTCTGGTTTTGGAATTTCAATAGAAACCAAAAGTCTGAACTACGATTAATTTTACTAAAGAGTTGCCGTAGGTTTGAAGAAACATTTACTGATCAAAAACCTAAATTTCATTATCGATTTGGTTTTTTGGTTAATGCGAGTAGGTATTGAGGAAAATATCCGGGTATGATCCATGTACCGAGAGATATGCAGAGATCTACTATAACCGGCCTGATGTTCAGAAAGCTCTTCATGCCAACATCACTAAGATTCCATACAAATGGACAGCTTGCAGGTTCATACCAAAATTGAGATCATGTTTAGATATTATTGCTGAATAATAACTGGGTCTTCAATTAGAATTGGTTTTTTTGTTTGGCAGTGAGGTGCTAAACCGGAATTGGAATGATACAGATTCATCGATTCTCCCAATATACAAGGAAATGATTGCCGCTGGGATTAGGGTTTGGGTTTTCAGGTCTGCAATTTTTGGTTCTTAATTTGCAGAAAAACATAATCTTGAGATTTTGCGTCTGACACTTAACCAGTGATATTCTTTCTTTGGTTTGGGTTCAGTGGTGACGTTGATTCAGTTGTACCAGTGACAGCTACTAGATACTCACTGGCAAGACTTAGTTTGAGTACCAAGATTCCTTGGTATCCTTGGTATATCAAGAAACAGGTATGTAACTATTATAAAACCCGGTTGGTTCTTGTTTGGTTAATACAGATATATTGATTTAAACCGAAATTGTGGATTTTAGGTTGGAGGATGGACAGAAGTATACCAAGGACTAACGTTCGTGACGGTGAGAGGAGCTGGTCACGAGGTTCCGTTGTTCAAGCCACGTGCTGCTTTTGAGCTTTTTAAGTATTTCTTGAGAGGCAAGCCTCTTCCTAAGGCTTAAACAAAATCCTAGTCAAGAGAGATTGTAACATTTATAATCATGCCCAAGAAAATGAGAAAATGTAAAGTTTGGGTTATGAGATTGGATTGAATTAAATCTAGTCTATTAGTAACATCAAGTATTTAATTATTTATTTCTCTTAAAGCTGAGATAGAGAAATAATGTTTAAAATAATGTGATCAACCAAACTCTTTTGTTCTCTTGCAATACTACAAGCCAAATTTGAGCATCAAACTAGTTTTGATTCCCAAAGAAAAATGACAAAACTCAATGAGTATTTTCAGTTCACTATTCTCATCTAATGTTGTTCTTTATAATTGAATCAAAAAACTTGATTAGCAGAGTGGAAAAATGGCAAGGCCTCATGTAGTGGTCATACCTTACCCAGCACAAGGCCACGTTCTTCCTCTAATGAGCTTCTCACGTTACCTTGCGACACAAGGAATTCAAGTCACATTCATAAACACCGAGTTTAACCATGCTTGCATCATCGATTCTTTATCTAAATCCCCCAATGATGATTATCTTGGAGATAGGATCAATCTTGTTTCGATTCCTGATGGTTTCGAAGACTCACCAGAACAGAGGAACAGTCCGGGCAAGTTGTCGGAATCGGTTTTGCGCTATATGCCTAGCAAAGTAGAAGAATTGATCGAGAGGATGATCAAGAAGACAATCATTAGCTGTGTTGTGGCGGATCAGAGCTTAGGATGGGCAATTGAAGTTGCGGCTAAGTTTGGGATCAGACGCGCCGCGTTTTGTCCGGCCGCAGCTGCGTCTATGGTTCTTGGTTTTAGTATTCAGAAACTAGTCGATGATGGTCTCATTCATTCTGATGGTAAGATCAACTCTTTCAATCAGGTTAATATGTTATATTCAAACAAAGATAGGCTTATGACAATCGTTTCTATTCGTAGGAACTATGAGGGTAAATAAGAAGACAATTCAACTATCTCCTGGTATGCCAAAGATGGAAACAGAGAAGTTCGTATGGCTTTGTCTGAAGAACAAAGAATCTCAGAGAAACATATTCCAACTTATGCTTCAAAACAATAAGTCAATCGAGTCAACGGATTGGTTGTTGTGTAACTCCGTGTATGAACTCGAAACGGCTGCGTTTGGAATGAATCCACATATATTACCAATTGGACCCATTGGTTGGATTCATGGCCTTGAAGAGAGATCCACGTCATTAGGAAGCTTTTTACCTCAGGACCGAGATTGTCTTGATTGGTTGGACCAGCAGATCCCTGGTTCAGTGATATATGTTGCCTTTGGGAGTTTTGGGGTTATAAGCAAAGCTCAGTTAGAAGAGCTAGCAATTGGTCTCGAGCTTACCAAGAGGCCGGTTTTGTGGGTTACCGGTTCTGGTGATCAACCACCAATCAAGTTCTGTTCAGACCGGATCAAAGTGGTGAGATGGGCCCCGCAACGGGAGGTCCTTTCATATCGAGCCATTGGATGTTTCGTGAGCCATTGTGGATGGAATTCAACTTTGGAAGGAGCCCAAAATGGAATACCATTTTTATGTATCCCTTATTTTGCAGATCAGTTTATCAATAAAGCATATATATGCGATGAGTGGAAGATTGGATTGGGACTTGAACAAGATGAACGAGGAATGATCTCGAGATTAGAGGTGAGGATGAAGGTCGATGAAGTAATGAGAGACAATGGAGAGTACAAAAATCGAGCTATGAAGATTAAAGAAATTGTGATTAAAAATGTGGCAAAGGATGGAATTTCTTATGAGAATCTTAAAAAATTTGTAAGCTGGATCAAATCATGAAGATATGAAATGTATTCACTTCAAGTTTTCAACCAAACATTCCAACAACTTAGTATGGGAAAAAATTATGAAGAGAAGAAAGTAAAAAATAAAACAGAGGATCTCTCTAGCATTTTCCAGTAGAGGACAAAGAGTATATAATTCACTTATTATAACAGCGATGATGGCAAATTATGAAGATACAGTAAGAAAAACTCAAAAAATATGAATCCATCATCACTTTGTTCTGCTCTCTCCGCCTACAGAATCTCCCCGTCGGCGAACCTTGAGGTTCTGTGACACTTCTCTTAGAGACTTAGTAACGGTTCCAGTAGGTTCTGCGTCTGAACTTGTTGTAGTCTGGCAAATCTTGGATTGGGCCAATGGCTGAGATTGCAATGTCCTGCACAAAATATCAAAAACATCCGCTTGATTACTCTTGAGCTTTGTACTTCTTGGTTTGCAGTCTAAACCCTGGAGGAGAGAGAGAGAGAGAGACAGAACATACCTTGTCATAGATATATTTGTTGGCAACACGTTTAACCGTGCTGGCATCAACAGCATCGATCCTAGCAAAGAGTTCAGCGGTTGGAATTCTACGCCCGTAGGTCAGAAGCTGCATAAAGCACAAGAATCAAGACGTTTTGTAAGAAAGATCTAGCTACTTCTTCAAATAGGAAAGACAAGTAAGCACCAGATATAGGAAAGCTAAGGTTTGTTATCATTCACCAATTCGCTTATACTCTATAAGTTCTTATCAAGATGCTTAAGATGATTCACGACATACCTGACGACCAATATCTTCAGCAATTGGGCTAGTTCCATCCATGTGAAGTAACAACGATGATTTCAACTACAGAAACAAAAGGGATTAGAAAGAAAAAAATGGTGAAGAAATTAAAAGCTTTAAATAGAATACATAGGAAACTAGCTAAAACTAAACTTGGGAAAGAGAGAAAAAAAAAGTTGGGTGTTAACCTGATTCCGTGCACGTGTCACATCAGCGTCTGAAACTCGGTAAGCCAGCTTGGTTACCTCATACATAATGGCATATGATAAATCATCTAAGCAATCGGCCTGAAAAATGAACCTTACAATATGTTAAAAGAGATATAATAGGAGGCATTCATGAGATGAAACTGCTTTTCTGCAGAAATTCAACAACAAGATAACAACTAAGCTAACTGTGGAGCTCTGGGTTAACCTTAGCAACTGCATAAACGCCAAACAGTCCAGTATCCTTGTAGTTGGTGTTGAATGCCATTATGCTTTCTGCTATTTCATTAATGGCAACCCTCTGGGTCAGGTCAGAACTGCACATAGACATAGAGAGTTCATCAACACATTGAAAAAAAAAGAATCTATGGCTAGAAATATTAGCGAGAGAGCAAACTCACCCCATGTGTTTTCCCCCACCGACATTTTTGTTCCAAGATCCCAACATAGTTTGCATAACCATAAGAGCAACGGAATCTGGATCTGTCCAAGATGCTCCCTCGAAGGCAACAGCAAATTGTGCAAGAGGTAGGTCGTCATCAATCATTCGGACCTGACAAGAATTCCAAGGACTATGGTATGAGAAAAGAAGGAATATTGCATAGAAAACAAAAGACCAATCAATCATATAGGTTGTGTTTTACCTCAGAACCTGTAAAACTAGCAGGTTCTTTGGCAACAAGTTGGGAAGTAGATGTCGGATCAGATGACAACTTGGTAAATAGCTTCTTCACTTGCTCAACAACTTCCTCATGCTTGACAGCTCCTGCAGCAGCAATCACCTGAAGATATATTGGATGAACGAACATAAGAATTCCAACAAATTCTATAACTGATTGTAGAAAACGATAAGAAGTAATTAATAAAGTTATACCATCCTGGAAGCGGTGTAGTGAGTCTTAATATAATTCTGTAGATCTTCTCTTGTGATCGACTTGACATTCTGAGCAGGTCCCAAAATAGTTCTTCCAAGGGGTGTGTATTGGAATGCAGTGGCATGTAAATGGTCAAGAACCACTTCATCGGTTTGACCCTCCACCTAGTCCAAAACAAGTAACAATAAACTACAGCTTAGGGTGTTTATCTATAACCGAGTGAAGTAACAAATAAATCTACGGAACACATAAACCATTGCATTGAACGCTTTAACAACTCTTTACACAACATGTGATTAAGCCAATACGGTCTTAAAATACGAACAGAACAAAAAGTTACGAACTTTTAAGCACATAAACTACATACCTCTTGCATTTCTCTCAGGATCACATCTCGTTCCCGATTAATTCTCTGTTCCTCGAACTTGGAATTCTGTAAGATATCAGCCAACACATCCAATGCCTGGTTCACATTCGAATCCATCACTTTCGCATAGTATGTGGTTTGTTCCCTCGATGTATACGCGTTCAGATGACCGCCGATATTCTCGATCTCTTCCTCTAACGCTCTCACTGTGCGTCTTTCAGTGCCTTTGAAAATCATGTGCTCCAGAAAATGAGCAGTACCGTTCGTCGTATCTGACTCGAACCGCGATCCAGCGTCGATCCAGACTCCAACGGTGGCAGTTTTGGCCGAGAGATTGGACTCCGTGGCGACACGTAGACCATTTGGCAAGGTAGTGACACGAGTCTCCGGGGCTGACAAGATGTGATTGTGGGAAGCAAGTATCGGATGTGGCGATGCGTATTTGAGGAATCTCGGATCCGGATTCTCGAGCTTCTTAATCTTGTTTTTCACAATCTCTGCGGCGTTGTCGTAAGGCATAAGATTCGGCGGCGGAGGAGATGGAGTCGCCGGAGATGTGGAAGCCGGTGCCGAATCGATAGCTGAAAATGAAGAGGAAGAACGTGTCACTTGATTTAGAGACAAACGCCTCTGAGATCGGCGAGCTAAGGTAAGTAGATTCTTCATCGCCATTACTGATGATGGCTTTTCTCTTCGTTCTCTCTCTCTAGGGTTTGATTAAAAGGCCAAAAATGGCAGCGACGACTCGAGATGCGAACTAATAGCCAATGGTTAAGCGATGATAAAAGGACGACATTTTGTAACACAACCAAGACGGTGTCGTTTTAATAATTTAAGGAAGACTATAAGGCCGTATTAGGCCCATTATTATAAGCCCGGATTGTCATGCCAATAAAACGATTCCATTCTATGAGCTACTAAGGCCGTATGAAGAATTTTGGCCCATTAGTGTAGTCTCAGTACGGGTCAGGTTTTAGACCCGGATACGGAGAAAACCCTAATCAAAATTTTACTGACGATATATAAAGAGTTTGTTAATGGAGATTGAAAACCCTAGTCTTTGCAGAGAGACAGAGAGAGATTCAGCTGCGTTGGGCAAATCCCCAGACGAAGATCATTGCTTTCAATCTCTCGTCCTAACTCTGTTGATAACTTGAGCTATGGCGACTGGTAAAACTGTGAAAGACGTCTCACCTCATGACTTCGTGAAGGCTTACGCTTCCCATCTCAAGCGATCTGGAAAGGTCTGTGGATCAGTTCACTTGTTTTGTGTTTGAGTAGATATCTTCTAAGCTTTCTTTCCTTCTGCTTGTTTAAATGCGGATATTTAATCAACCCAAATCTGCACACTTCTGTTTTTTTTGTTCACGATGTCTTTTGATGGACTGTGTGTTTATGTTACAATTAATGTTATGTTGTTTTTCTCAAAACATCACTAAGAGTTACCGGAAAATGAATGAGAGAATGTAATCTATGTTGGTATTTCTTTTAGACCCAAATACTTTAGATTGTTAATGTAATGTCTCTTTACGGCTTATAACATCGGTTAATTCTGTTGAACTTTGTTTGTTTTGCTTACGATAGTACAGTTCAAGTTTCAATGTTAGTGATTGTGTATCTTTAATGGTTTTCCATCGTCTTTTGACGTAGCTTTTAGAATCTTGGAATTCATTATGTAATTCCCTTTTTGTGTCTGTTGAATTGATTGAAATTGGCCTCTACAGTAACTGAAGCTCAAGCTCCATTTTGATCATTGTTTGTGTTAGTATTCAAGACCATAACATAATGTCAATTATTTGTTTCAGATCGAGCTTCCCACATGGACAGACATTGTGAAGACCGGTAAGTTGAAGGAGCTTGCCCCATATGATCCAGATTGGTACTACATCAGAGCTGGTAAGCTTCCTTTTACTCTGCATCAGAGCTTATAAGGTTTTCTTTTTTTGCTAACAAAATCTCTTGTTACGCAGCATCAATGGCAAGGAAGGTTTACCTTAGGGGAGGTCTTGGTGTTGGTGCTTTCCGTAGAATCTATGGTGGCAGCAAGAGGAATGGCAGTCGCCCACCACACTTCTGCAAAAGCAGCGGTGGTATTGCCCGTCACATCCTCCAGCAGTTGGAGACAATGAACATTGTTGAAATCGACACCAAAGGGTAAACATAACCAGAACATACTTGCTAAGAAAAGCTTCTCTTTATAATGCTTTCAACAATGCTAATAGTAACACTCTTGTTTTGCTTTCAGAGGAAGAAGAATCACTTCCAGTGGCCAACGTGATTTGGACCAAGTTGCTGGCCGTATCGCAGTTGAACCTTGAAAATCTGAAATGTTCTTTTTGTTCTACAACTTTTGAGGCCATTGTGCTTTTAGTGTTTATCTTTAAGAATTGTTATCATTTCTTGCTGAAGACTGCTTCATAATGTTAAGAAATTTATAAATTTTTGGTGGTGCGCTTTGAACGTTTTGAATTTAATGTCTTCCTTTTTCGTGTTTCTTTGTCCTAAATCTCGTTAACAAATACAAAACTAGCAAACCATTTGAACGTAGGCTGAGCAAACGTGAAATAGCAAAATCATTATATAAAATCAATCAAACAATACATAGGAGCGTTAATCAGTGACGCTTTAGTTAATATGTTAGGCCAAACATCATCTAAGAATTAATTGTTCTTTTATTTATGTCCAAATCTTGCAAGCTGCAACTAAAATCGTTGCTTCAAGGATTCTCTAATAAAAAAAGAAAAAAGAGTAAGATTTTGTTTTGAAAGAAATGCTGATTTCAAAGGTTTATTAGAGGTCTTGCTGGTACAAGATGTCGCTCATGTAAGATCCAGTTTCACTCCAAGAAGATGTACTGCAGCATCTCTTGTGTTGTGATATATTAAACTTGGGATCCCGAGGTATAGTTGGGTGCTTGTTCGACCTTTTGGGAATGAATAGTCGATCAAAGTATGGCATTGGTTGTGCTTTAGGGACCAGTTCTTTTCTTAACCTTCGTATCTCTTCTTCTTCTGCTAGCTGTATAGTATAAACCATAAAAGTCTCTCATTCTTTTCGTACTTGATTACCTAAGAAACAAAGAAAGGTATTTCTCATGTACAACTTGCCTTTAATTGCCGTTCTCTTTCTCTTTTGTATTGCTTTAGTAGGTTTATCTTCTCAGCAACCTGGTACAGTGAAACGATGCTGTATTAATTATACATAACCTTCGTTTGGAATTCAAGATTCACAAAAAAAAGGCGAGTAGATAAGTCACTTGACTTAATCAGCTAACAAGATGGATAAGGAAAGACACCACCTATGTAGATTCAAGTTCTGGTCATAACGAGAACCGTAAACATGCATTACTCTCCACTACGGACAAGATTTAACCAAAATTTTAATAAGGATGGTAATCAAATTCTCTTACCTGGTAATCAAATTCTGCACGTTCTATTGCTCTAATGTCTGAATGGAGCTTCAAGTCTACTGGTATTGTGATATCTTTCACTTGAGGCTTAACCAAAATCTGAAGACAGAGTGAAACATTAAAGAGTGTTTAACCAACCTGTAAGCTCATCATACTTATGCTAATGAAGAGCAAAGAGTGCTAAATCACCTCAGGTTCATCAGTTGTCCATGGAAGACCTTGAGCTATGGGGATTCTCGATTTTTCTTCCTCCATCGTCATCTCTTGTAGCTTCTTTGCAAACTCTTCTTCTTTCATTCGTCCCCGTTCCTGAGTAGCCATAAACCAACAACCACGAGTCCATATTTATTCTATCCGGAAAAATGTTCTCTTAATTTGTTCTGCTGAGTTTATACCTCAGTTCTGAGTTTGAATGGCTTCAGAGAAGTGACTTTGATCTGCTTCTTCTTCGATCTTCTACTTCCCATTGAAGTAGAGGAGTCCAAGCTCTGTGTTATAATTAGAAAGTCAAACTATCACTTCATCAGATGCTCATACATGAAAGCTAAAAAATGATATAGTGTGATGATAACAACAAAAGAAAGACGCTATGCATCCAACATACTCACATTTCTTCTACTCCCCCGGCCGCCATTTGAGTTCAAACTTGAAACATTGTAAAATCACCAAATCAGACAGGTTAGAACTGTATATGCATAATATCAATCAATAGCAAATAGTAGAAGAATTTTTGAAAAATCTAAATTTATATTTTGATTGGTTACCACCTATTGTCCCATGATGAAGAAACTGTGGCATGAGGATGTTCTAGTCCTAGATTCGTAGCTGTTAGGACCAAATCAGATGGAGAAAATGAAGAACTCCATGTGACTTGATCTGTCTCAGTATCTGGACACTTAGGCTGATGCTGCAGGCTCATTCCAGGCAATTCCCATTTCAAAGGTTTCTTAATCTTATCCTCTGTTTGGTTACCATCGTTCTTATTTCTTGCTTTTGAAAATGGAAAGCAAGTAAGCTTTTCAAATGCTTTAACGAGATGCATCACTTTACCATATTCTGGAAGATTCATTCGCGCTTCTTCCAGTACCTTTTCTCTTCTTCTCTTCATTGCAGAAATCTCAATTTCATCAGTTTCGACTTCATCTCCCTCCACCACATTGTTGATGGATTCTCCAATTTCTGATTCCGACTCTCTTCGATTTTGGAAAAACTCTTCCTGTGAAGCCCGTAGAGTTTCATATGCAACACAGACACATTTCTTCATGTTCGAATTGGTCTTAGCTCCACATTTACAATCCACAGACACTGAATCCTTCTTCTCTTTACTGGAATTCTTCTTCACCACCACAAATTTCCTCTCCCTGATCCGATTCCGGGGTGAGAATATCACCAGACTAGGAGTGGACTTTGATTTCGGATTCTTCTGCGTCGACTTGGCAGACTTAGTAAATGGAGTCTCGTGTGAGACGTTAGGGTCAGAATTCTCCGAAAATCTTAAAATCTCGTGAGCCTTTGATTGAATATTGACAGGATGCATCACTAGAGTCTCAAGTTTAGCATTCATAGAACTCGTCGACTCCATCGAAGACGCGAAACAGAACAAATCAGTCGCTAGTGGAGAGAAGAAATCAGTTTCGTTTCTTAATAAGAGTGAGCGTAGGGAAGAAGAGAGAGATCAGAGAAGATGAAATCGGAGGGCAAAAACTGACCGTTGCGACTTGTTAGGAAGCTGGACTCGTAACGGCTATTCAATTACTGGATTTACGTAATCACTACCTATTAATTGATTAATTTTAAACATTCGTTTAATGCTGGATTCTAGGTTTGGCAATTGGGCTGGACCAAGCCCAATAGAAACCGATGATAAAATTATGCAAACCAAGCCCAAGCCATATTTTTCGTGCCTTTAAATTCAGGTATACGTGGTTATTGGTTATTGTTTAACGCTGCTTAATGAACCGAGAGTTTAATGTTAAAGGCGTCAGGGGTATTTCCGGAAACTCAAAACCTATATATAAAACTTGTTTCCTTCTGGTCTCACTGTGATCGTCCTCTCTCGTCACTGTATTGTAAACCAGAAGAAGCTCGACATTAGGTATGATCAACGTTTACCTTCTTTCTCTCGCTATCTCTAAGGTTTTCCATCTCTTCTTGCCTTTATTGGCATTCCTTTGTTTTTGAATCTCGAACTGGTTTACTCTCATTTCACAGAAATTCCGATTTGAATGCTTGTGTTGATTTTAAAATTAATAAAAAATTGATGTTGTTGTATTGGGATATGGGTTTCTTCATGCTCTCTCTTTGATCCGTCTCGCTGATCCGCTAAAATTCACACGTAATTTCTGCACTCATTTTCGCTTTAGTTCTTCCTTAAACTGGTCTTAAATGCATGTACCAGCTCTGCTATTTTGATCAATGTAATCCTAAATTTTTGTTATTTCTCTCGTTCGAATTTTGGTCTGAATTGGTTCATGGATAAGAAGCATAATCATGAATCCTTAATTTGTTTTAACATGATTCTGTATCTTCAGTTTCTTACGATACCGGATCTGACTGACTGAATCCACCAAACTTTAGGTTTTGTATATTTGGTTTATCTTTTGGATACAGTGCTTTATTTCTCGAATCTGAAATGATGAAATCAAAGATCTGAATTTCAATTATGTTCTTTGAATTGATGCCACTCAAATATATGCAGAATTTGAATTTTACTGGTTCATTTCATTGTGCAGGCAATAAAAAAATGGTGAAGATCTGCTGCATTGGAGCTGGATATGTTGGTGGTCCAACTATGGCCGTCATTGCTTTAAAATGTTCATCCATTGAAGTTGCAGTTGTTGATATTTCTGTGCCACGGATCACTGCCTGGAACAGCGACCAGCTCCCGATCTATGAGCCAGGCCTCAATGACGTCGTAAAGCAGTGTCGTGGCAAGAACCTCTTCTTCAGCACTGATGTTGAGAAACACGTGAGAGAGGCTGCATTGTCTTTGTCTCTGTCAATACCCCTACCAAGACTCGTGGTCTTGGAGCTGGTAAAGCTGCAGACTTGACTTACTGGGAAAGCGCAGCTCGGATGATCGCCGATGTCTCGGTTTCAGATAAGATTGTTGTAGAGAAATCAACTGTCCCTGTCAAAACCGCTGAAGCCATTGAAAAGATTCTGAAACATAACAATAAAGGAATCAACTTCCAGATTCTCTCTAACCCTGAGTTCCTTGCTGAAGGAACCGCCATTGAAGATCTTTTCCAGCCTGACCGTGTTCTGATTGGTGGCCGTGAAACCCCTGAAGGATTTAAAGCCGTGAAAGCCTTGAAAGACGTTTATGCTCAGTGGGTTCCCGAGGAAAGAATCCTGACCACTAATCTCTGGTCTGCTGAGCTCAGCAAGCTCGCTGCCAACGCGTTCTTAGCCCAAAGAATCTCATCCGTCAATGCAATGTCTGCTCTCTGTGAGGCCACTGGTGCTAACGTCTCTGAAGTCTCCTATGCTGTTGGTAAAGACTCTAGAATTGGTCCCAAGTTCTTGAACTCTAGTGTTGGTTTTGGCGGATCCTGTTTTCAGAAAGACATCCTCAACTTGGTCTACATCTGCGAGTGCAATGGCCTCCCTGAAGTAGCGGAATACTGGAAATAAATCATCAAGATCAACGACTACCAAAAGACCAGGTTCGTAAACCGCATAGTCTCATCAATGTTCAATACAGTTTCCAACAAAAAAATAGCCGCTAAAGACGCTCACGGAATCTGCCTGTTAACGGAGTGGGACGAGTTTAAGACTCTTGACTATGAGCGAATCTTTGAGAATATGCAGAAACCAGCGTTTGTCTTCGATGGTAGGAATGTTGTGGATGCAGAGAAGCTGAGGAAGATAGGGTTATCGTGTATTCTATTGGTAAGCCATTGGACCAGTGGCTCAAAGACATGCCTGCTCTTGCTTAGCTTTGAGTATTCTCAAGATTTTGGATTTGTTATTTTCTCTATATTCGTTAAATAATTTGGTCTGTTTCTTCTGGGTCTGTCCGAGTAATACTTTTGAGTACTTACTAAGTTGCTATGTTGGTTAGAAAGAGAGACTAGATTTGGTTTTATTATTGCTAACTACGTTGTACTTTGTTTATAAACATTGTCTGATTTCTAAATTTGATTTGATTTGATTTGATTTCACTTATATTTGTTCATGAGTTTTAACTTTGGATTGATGCTAACTTGGGATTGAATACAGAACAGTCTTAAACATCTTGACGATGTTTGGTAAATGATAATATCATAGTGAGGCCTGGGCCGAGCCAACAAATTTTAACTTTTTGGGCCTTTTAGATCCAAGAATTTTTCTACTGACCCAAAAAAGACCATGGTGGAAAAAATAACAGTATCCTTGACCGTAGCATATGGTTGTCGGTTGGTCTTCGAATATATAGTTTGGCAATGTACACTATAAATGAAATTATGTAAGCAAATTCTTTTTCTTGCGTCTATTAAATGACTACGACAAAAGTAATCGTACGAAAATTTAATGTTGTTTTCAGAAATGCATTGACGTGGAAAAATGAAATTAGACTTTCCTTTTTTTTTGTTTTTGGGTCAAAAAATGAAACTTTCCTAATGGTATACTTTTCTTCTTCCTTTGCTGCCACTTATTTCCATTATGAGGCTGTGTATATAAAAACAGCCGTTAAGAAAAGTATATAGATATATTCTTTCCATTTTATTAATTTAGATTATATAGAAACTTCCGATATTTCACGTTATTAGTTTATATTAATTCCACTTTCTTGTAAAATATCATCACTAATTTGTCTATTTACATGTCTCTCTCAAATGGAGGATTATTGAAAAAAGGAGACATGAGTTGTTTATTTTTATTTTTATATTATGATAACATAAGACGTCGGTGTCTTTAATTGGGAACAAATTTCTCCTTTAAAAATTATCAAATTTTATATGAAATTTAAATGATTAACCCAATAATAAAAATTCAAAGGAATTAAAAGATATAAAAAAAGGAAAAATTATTGTAATGGGCATGAAAGTCGGAAGAAACCTATAATTAGAATTTCACAGAAACCCTAAACTCAAGGTCAAGACACCAATCCCCAACACGGTTTTTATCATTCAATAATCCTAATTAAATTTTTGATTTATTTATGATTGAGATCTTTTATTAATTACGATTCTTTTTTTTCTTTTTTTTTCGGCTATGGTGTATAGTTGTTTTTTAGATCCACCGGCGAAATCACTTGGGGAAAAAAAAGCCTCGATTTTTCTTCTTCGACAAGCTCAAGGATTTGTCTTTGATCCGTGAGAATCCCACTCTGTAATATCTGCTTATATCACGAATTCGAGGAATACCCATTTGGATTTTCGTATCGAAGTTGCTTTAATCAATCTACAAAGTGTCGGCGGGAATCTCAAATTCGGATACTTGCTGGTGGTGCTAAATCCAAATGCGGTGTGCGAGAAGAACACAAGGAACAAGAAGAGCGAAGTTGTGTCGAACATTGTCGGATTTGGGAGTTACTCAGAAGGATAGATCGAAAATCGAGAATCAATCGGGATCGGAAAAGAGGAATCGCGTGGGGAGGTGATGTTGTTTGGTTGGGGATTGGGTGGAATTAGGGTTTTATTCGATTCGATTGATCTGAATACTTTCGTGGGGCTGCACGATCAAGGATGCAGCTTCACATTTCGCCTAGCATGAGAAGCATTACGATATCGGGCAGCAATGAGTTTATTGATTTGATGAAGATCAAAGTCGCAGCTCGTCACATTTCTTACCGAACCCTCTTCCACACAATCTTAATCCTTGCTTTCTTGTTACCTTTTGTCTTCATACTAACCGCTGTTGTTACCCTTGAAGGTGTCAACAAATGTTCCTCCATTGGTAAACCCTCTTTTCTGTGTGTGTATATATACGTTTTATTGGTTTGTTGATGTGGGCTGGTTTGGTTCGGATCTCGGCATATTGTGTAGGATTGACCATCTAAGTGTTGTTAGTTTGATCTAGATATTTGCTAAATCTAAGTATCGTCACAACCATCTTGTTAGGAGGTTGTTTGGATCCGATGGTTATGTCAATGAAGCTTATGCAGTTTGAAATTTTCTTATTTGGTATCCAAATATGTATCGGTAGAGCTTCAATTGTATCGTAGTATGAAGCTTGGAGCTCAGATTTTCATGTTAGTGGCAGTTTTGGAAAGTTTACTTGTTGTGAATTGCTTGAAGTTAAATATAAAGATTTGTATTAGTATTACTAGACTATAACCAAATGCTGACAAAGCTAATCTTAGTGTTGCTCCCTCTTCGCTTATAGTTCATATTCATAGCTTTGAAACTTGAATCCCTTGTTAAGTATCTTCCTAATTACGTTCAAAAGATGAGCTCATTAAAAGTTCTTGCTTTTTTTTGTTTTGCTTCAGATTGTTTAGGGAGGCGGTTAGGACCACGTCTTCTTGGTAGGATAGATGATTCAGAGGTGAGTGATTGCTTCTTATCAGATATTTAAATTTTACAATCCACATCTCTATGTATCATTATGATAAAGTTGTTTTTTTCCCCCTTGTCTCATGTTTTGTCCCAGCAGAGGCTAGTTAGAGATTTTTACAATATTTTAAACGAAGTAAGCACTCAAGAAATTCCAAATGATTTAAAGCTTCCAGATTCTTTTAGTCAACTTGTTTCGGATATGAAGAACAACCACTACGATGCAAAAACATTTGCACTCATGCTTCGAGCTATGGTATATTTACTAATATTTAATTAAATGTTAAATTGTAGATTTATCTGAAATGCATATTTGATTTTATTACTCTTTTTGAACAGGTAGAGAAGTTTGAAAGGGATATAAGGGAATCCAAATTTGCGGAACTTATGAACAAACACTTTGCGGCTAGTTCAATTCCAAAAGGAATTCATTGTCTCTCTTTAAGACTAACCGATGAATATTCCTCCAATGCTCATGCCCGGAGACAGCTGCCTTCCCCAGAGCTTCTCCCTGTTCTCTCAGACAACGCTTACCACCATTTTGTTCTAGCTACAGACAATATCTTGGCTGCATCGGTTGTGGTCTCTTCCGCTGTTCAGTCATCTTCAAAACCCGAGAAAATTGTCTTCCATGTTATCACAGACAAGAAAACCTATGCGGGCATGCATTCTTGGTTTGCGCTTAATTCTGTTGCTCCTGCGATTGTTGAAGTCAAAAGTGTTCATCAGTTTGACTGGTTAACTAGAGAGAATGTTCCTGTTCTCGAAGCTGTGGAAAGCCATAACAGTATCAGAAATTATTACCATGGGAATCATATAGCTGGTGCAAACCTCAGTGAAACAACTCCTCGAACGTTTGCTTCAAAATTGCAATCAAGAAGTCCCAAATACATATCTTTGCTCAACCATCTTAGAATATATCTACCAGAGGTAACAAAAATAATGTCCTTTAAATTCAAAATTTTGGATTGAGAATCTGAATGTAATGCTTGTTTGTTTTGCCTCTTTGGACAGCTTTTCCCGAACTTAGACAAGGTAATATTCTTAGATGATGATATAGTGATCCAGCGAGATTTATCTCCACTTTGGGATATTGACCTTAACGGGAAGGTTAATGGAGCTGTGGAGACGTGTCGAGGAGAAGACGAATGGGTTATGTCAAAGCGTCTGAGGAACTACTTCAATTTCTCTCACCCGCTCATCGCAAAGCATTTGGATCCTGAGGAATGTGCTTGGGCTTACGGAATGAATATCTTTGATCTGCGGACTTGGAGGAAGACAAAAATCAGAGAAACTTATCATTCTTGGCTTAAAGAGGTAAAATAGCAGAAAAGCGTGCAATGTTTTTGAGTTTTATGATGGCAAATTCTTGATTTTGCTTTCTGTTTTTGGTTCGATGTGCAGAATCTGAAGTCGAATCTAACAATGTGGAAACTTGGGACATTGCCTCCAGCTCTAATAGCCTTTAAAGGTCATGTTCAGCCAATAGATCCGTCTTGGCATATGCTTGGGTTAGGTTATCAGAGCAAGAGCAAATTAGAAAGCGTGGAGAAAGCTGCAGTGATTCACTACAATGGTCAATCAAAGCCATGGCTCGACATAGGTTTCGAGCATCTGAGACCATACTGGACAAAATATGTTAACTACTCCAGTGATTTCATTAAGAATTGTCATATCATGGAATAAGAAATAGAAAGCTTTGAGATAATCTTGAAGCAGACTGGAGATATAGCGGGTTCTGCAGATTTATACGGATATTAGCTGGACAATGAAACCAGTTGCAGGAGAAAGATAAAGAGATAGATAAAGATTCATTCTTCTGTAAAAATAGAAGGTACCCATTTTGAGATTCTTTTCGAACTTGGAAGTAAAAATTTCAATTCTTGGATCTGTTATAAGAACGGGAAAGGTTTCTGGACATTCAGAAGAACTTGGATTTTGTTCATGATCAGACCAGTCCAAGGAACAACAACAACAACAACAACAAACCGTTGCATTTGCTCCGCTTGTACTCTTTGCTTTTTATTTTTATTTTTTTGGGTTCGTAAGTTTTGACAGTTATATTCCACATTTTTTGTTTGTTTACTATTTAATTTCATTAGTTTTTAGGGATTTTATATGAACATTGTTGCTTTGTTAAGGTCCCTATTTGATCAATTATGACTATTCTTATGCAGAGGATGTTTTTTGTCTGTTTCAATCTGTTTATCTTCTTGTCCTCATATCCCTCTCTATTTGATGTTATTGTTGAGATAAGATACCATTATTAGTCCATTCTTACTACACATCTGAATTCGGGATCATATACAAACATGTTTTATTTTTGATAAATTGAGGTAAATACCACATATATTAACTTTGATATATTACAAGAAGCTTAGAAGTGGAAAATGGTAATCACGTTTAATTGTATGATTATAGGTATGACTTAAAATTTTGACCAAGAAAATAAACAAATTCTATTAAACTTTGCAATTATTTGATAATTAATTAATGATTGTTGACGGATAGATTAAAAATTTATTGTATTCTTATTTGAATGACAGATTGTTGAATAATTTTAAATGATATATAAAAGTAATTTAATTTTGAAAGGTATTTAAATTTTGACCGGAAAAAAAAAGAAAAGAAAAGAGAAAGAAAGGTAATGTTATCCTTAATATAGTTGAATAGTTTGTCCCAAAGTTTCCTCTTTTTACATGCAACAAAAAAATCAATTTGCAAAGAAAAAGTATTTCAATGTTATATAATAATTCTTAAACATATGATAATTATTATATTTATAACATTCAAGAATTTCTTGAAACAAGAAGAAAAATACTAATTAAAAACTTCTGAATTGAGTAGTGCGTTCTTTCCAAGTAATTTCAATATCAAGTTGTGAAATTTACGAACAGAATAAGGATCGTCTCGTTTGTGCTTTGATAGGAGAGAGAGAAAGAAAAGAGAGATGAGCATTTTCATAGGCGCATAGATGGGAAGAATATCAGAGAAAAATGGAAGCTTTGACCGCCATTGATTCTTCTCTACACTCACGAGATCTCTTGATCTCTTCCATTTCTCTCTCCTTTCTGATGCGTGTTCTTGGTTTGATCGGCTCAGATCAGTCACAGAGCCAAGTAAGGTAACACCAAATTAAGGGTTTTCTTTTTCCGTCTTCCTTTCAAATCTGGATTCCTTGATTTAAAGATTACCTCTTTTGGAAATTTCTGGTTTTGTTCATTTAATTAGATCCTTTCAAATCTCTGGGTTTCATGATTTCTTGATCTTTAAACATTTATTTTGCAATCTATATCTGTCTATCCTTTTAAAATCCTCTGTTTATTGCTGTTTTGCATGCGATTTCATTTATAATCAGATTCTGTTTATAAATCATCATCGATTTTAGGTTGCTTGTTCATCATTTTCATAATTAATGAAGAAAAAATTGTTCCTTTTTGACTCATTGCAGATAGAATAAAGAGCAAAGAAGGTCCTGTGGAATTCGATACATAGAGAAACTGTCAAGTGTTGTGGAAAGTTTTGAGTTTTTGAGTTTTCTGTGATTTGTGGAAAGTTTTGTGGATTTTTTTGGTGTTCGTTGGTTCTTGGATAGATGGCAGAAGTCCATAATCAACTAGAGATCAAGTTTCGGTTAACCGATGGTTCAGATATTGGTCCTAAAGCATTCCCTGATGCTACAACTGTCTCCGCATTGAAGGAAACTGTTATTTCTGAATGGCCAAAAGGTACTTACTTTATAACTTGTATTTTCTTAATGCACTTGTTTTTGAAATTGTAAAGGCTTGAATGTCCTTGGAACAATGGTTTTGTTGATTACTAATGAGAAGCATATCCAATAGTAATAATCTTATGCAAATTATATGTCACGAGATTTTCAAGTAGATCAATTCGCAGAATGTCACTCATCATGCATAGAGTTGTACTTGTTCTTGTGATTAATTTATCAGGGAACTTTACTTTTTCACTTGTCTCTCCTGAATTACGAATAAGATATTACTGCAAGATTGGCAAAAGATTCATATCCTTTTCCTTTTCTGGCACAAGTTCGCCAGCAAAAATGCTGGTTTTTGCTTACCTGTGTTTGCAGACTCTAGTATCCATGAGCCTGATATGATACTTCGTTTAACAATTGGTGCTGATTATACTACTTCTCATTTGTTCTGGTTCTTTTTGATTCGAGCTAGAAATGGAGAATGGACCTAAGACAGTGAAAGAGGTGAAGTTGATAAGTGCAGGGAAGGTATTGGAGAACAACAAGACTGTTAAAGACTACCGAAGCCCTGTCTCTAATCTCGTAGGTTCTGTCACCACGATGCACGTTATCATCCAACCTCCGGTTACTGAAAAAGGTAAAACATTTTCCTTAGATTTTTCTAAAGCGAAACTCTTATTTTAGCTTCAAAATGTTCAAAGTGAACACAGCCTCTACTTAAGCACCAAGATCAGTTTCTCGACTTGACAGAAAGGTGTTGTTTGTTTTACTATGTTTGAAACAGAAAAGAAGCCAAAAGGTGACCCAAAGATGAACAAATGCGTCTGTTCAATCATGTGAGAGTAGTAAAATCTTAAGAGGGAGTCAGATTATCTGGTTCTTAAGTTTGGTCCCTGATGTGGTTCGTATAGATTGTTTACTGATACAGATACAGATAAGTGTTGAACCATTTTTTAAAAAAGTATAAATCAAAGCTCTTCCTTTAGCTTGTTGCACGAATGAAAAATAGGAAATCATGTTGTAGTAATAATTCAGATCCTCTTAAGACACAAGGAGAGTCTGCTTTAGCTCTGTTTTTTTGGTTCCTCTGCATTGAGAACTAAATGCACTTGGAAAACAATCGGAAATGTGATTTATAGGCATTTAGCAACTTTTTTTTTTAAGATTGATGTATAGTCTTTCGTTTGTGTACAATGTTAACAGAAACATAGCAGCTTTTACTTCTTTGTGAGATATCTTTCATTTCAAGACAAAATCGTTTCGATATTCTTCAGACAATTCAAGATGAATCTTCTTCCTGTTTCTCCTTCATCTTCGTTTTCTTCCGGATACTGTCTTTTTCACAGCCCCAACAGAGACTAAGAACTGATCAAGAGAAGAGAGAGTTCTCATATCGTCTGGAGGAAAATAGCTCGCAGCTTTTCCCATTAGCGAAGTGAAGAGAAGAGAGAATGAAGGACGAGTTACATATCTTTCCCCTAGAAGATCGTCGAGGAACCCAAATGCAGCAAGAAACTCCGATCTTCCTGCGTTTACTGGAGCTTCGAAATGAGCTGGGATTATCCTTTTAAATCTCCAGTCACGGACTATGTCATCGATCCAATCCCTAACCTGAATCAGTAGTGATGATCAAATCAAAATAAACCCTTTTGGGCCAAAAAGATTAAAAAAAGTGATGATGCAGAAATAAGGAACCTTCTCAGGGACTTTGCTAAAAACCAAAGTCTTTACAATGGGAGAAACAATCAGCTTCTGCGACATTTGTGCGAAGCTAGCGTTTGGTTCCAAGAGATTCGAGGGACCAAGAAATAGGATTTGCAGAACCATTCTTTCCCATCCTGCAAGTTTTAGAACAAAGAGAGACTGGAGAACTTCTGGTTGACTGAAAACAGAGGAATTTGATGCCAAGGAGTGCTGACCTTTTTGACGGGTATTGGGATTATCAACCACAGGGTCATTGGGTACTTCTTTTCCTTTGCTAAGTATCTTCACAGCTAGTCCGTTTTTAGCCGAGGCCAGCAAGGATTCGTTGCTGATACTCGAGGGTGGTTTTCGGGGGACGAAGATTACAGCATCAGTGACTAAAAGGGTTCTTGACCGCTTATGGTAGAACGCTACTTCAACATACGGTCCAATCCCTAGACAACCCATCAAAAATGTATGGTTTTATAATCTCTCAACCAAAGCAGATATTGAAATACTCAAGGAATATACCAACTTCAGGGGAGCTTAGGACTTTCTGCTCGATCTCCTCAGCCCATGGCGTAGATAAGTCTCCGTCTTTAATGATTTTAGCGCCAAATATACCGAAAAACTCGAGTGGTAAGTTCAATGGCCAGCTCCATTGTCTTGGTGCCACCCACACTTGAGCCTTAGGGAACTTTCTAGAAAACGGACCGACAAAAATCTTGTGCTCATAAGCAAACGTTGGCAGGACAATGTACTCAACCGGAGCTCCCAACTCCTTAATAAGCTACCAAAAAAATAAGCATAAAACCCAATAGTGTTCAATCATCTGCATGCTCACCAAACATACTTTTTTTTTATAACAAATACAACTTACACTAAACACCAAGACTGTTAAATACCAATGTAACTATGTAAGTAGAGAAATGACTACAAAGTATGATACTTTCTTATTTTGGGAGATAGTAATCACAGTGAACAAAATCCAATTTGGTAAAAAAAGTGGAACCTGAATACACTCTTTGGTGGGAGCAATAGGAGCATGAACCCATAAACCTCCAGATTTTAGTTTGATGACAGTCATTCGTATATTCGTGGATACGCTACTAAAGCCTAAAGCTTGTTCTTGTTCAAACATCCATATGCAACCTTTAATCGCCTGAAACACAAATAAGGTTCAAAATTGAGTAAGGTTTTGTCGATATCAAGAGGAATTTGGGCATTATTGACTGGTTATTCTGCAATTGGAGAAGACTAATTGAGCTATCACTATGAAAATTTAGAGATGGAGAAAGGCTAAACCTCGGTTCTGATGGTGCGCCGGTTAAGAAAAGGGCCAAGAGGAAAAGGAAAGCCAGTGAAGTTAATATAAAATCGTTTGCTTCGATCTCCATCTACATCATCTTCTGTAACGACGGTCTTGCTCGTCGAAGAAGCAGAAACCATCACCGAACCGTTAATATCCCGGTTTACGGACTTGGGTCGACCTAAATTCAATGAGCCACATAGAAAGTTGGTGTTTTTCTCGAATGGAAGTCTGGGTTTTGGAAGAAACGAAGAATGTTTCGGGAGATGAACGGCCATAGTGGCTGCCGCCATTTTCTTCTTCGCTTCTCAGTTCGATAATTTGTTTTTTTTTTTTTATTGTACAGCTATGGAGAAACTAGAAGCTGTTATGTGGACACGTGGATGGTTATAGTGGATGTTTTTTTCCTACGTGGATTATACAACTACTATTATGTGGACATAATTTAATAACATTTTGAAGACTTCAAAACAAAATGGATTAATACCAATCAAGAAATATACTTAGTCAAGGAAACAAATTGTTGGAATTTCTGTTAAAAAGAACGTTGAACGTTCGAGAATATTCTCAAAATATATATATATATTTTTGTTTTGCCAATTTGTTTGTTATAGTTAACGTTAGATTAATGATTATTTAGTAGAAACTAAAATAGATTAGTTCTCTAAATTGTTTAACGTTTATTTTTGTAGTTTTCGTCAACCTCGAGGTTTATTCAACTTATAAAAGATTTAGGTTAGTCGAAGAAATTACGGATCTCAATAGATCTTTTTCCTGAAATCAAGAAATTTATGTATCACATTACACTCTTTTGACTTAAGATAAACCTCACCTCATTTTACAATCAGAATCCGCTATTTCTAGAGAGATTTCTGTAGAGTGATCGATGGCTAGAGTTGCGGTGGTGGTGTTGGCTTTTCTGGCGATGAATCCGGTGAAGGTGGCGGCGGAGAAGAGGTGGACGGTGGGTGATAAAAAGTTCTGGAATCCCAATGTCAACTATACCATTTGGGCTCAGGGCAAACATTTCTACCTCGACGATTGGCTCTGTATGCTCTCTCTCTCTTTCTCTTGACAATATTGATACTTGTCATACACACTCTCGTGGAATTTCTTCATTACGTTAGATGTTTTAGATCTGATTATACGTCCAGATTTCTCAGGGAAGTGAGTTGGGTTCTGGTTCTGTACTAAATCTTGTCACTAAGATCAATATAGTCTCCTCAAATCATGAATCTTGTTTTTGACTTGTATCGTATGTTTTCAATCTTTCTTTGATCATTGTGTCTCTATCCGTTTGTTTGTTGTTTGTGTCCACAGATTTTGTGTACAACAGATACCAATACAACGTGATAGAAGTGAACGAGACAAACTACATAAGCTGCAATTCAGAAAATCCGATTGCTAATTGGAGTCGTGGAGCTGGAAGGGACGTAGTTCATCTCAATGAGACCAGACATTTCTATCTGATTAGTGGTACTGGTGGTGGATGTTTTAATGGTATGAAACTCGATGTTTTAGTTAAGAACCGGCCTCCTCCACCAGCTGCATTACCTATCAAGAACACTGCAACAAGAACCTCCTTGATCACCGTCTCTGGTTTTGTTCTTCCAGTAGCTGTTTTCGTAGTAGTGGGGATAATCAGGTTTTGATTTCCTTTGAAGAGAAATTGATTGTTTGTCGGTGAAATCCGATTCGATTTTTATCTTTTTGCAAAGTGAAGATCTTTAGTTGTTTTAGTGCTACTCTTCTTTTATGTTGGTTTCTTAGATCTCAAGCCATTGTTTGGGCTTTGGAGAGGAGATTGTTCATGCTTTCTTTTAAACTTTATTGGACCTACGTTTTGGGCTTGGATATATAATTTGGAGATCCTTCTTCAGTTTGGGCCTACATCCATATCTCTCTCTATTTGTATATATATTTCAAGAATCAATAAAATGCAAATACAGATGAATTGAACCTATGGTACTGATGTTGGAGTTGGAGTTTGAGTTAAATAAAATACAAAATTATCCAAAAATGATTAAGACTTTGAGAGCTTTTTCATTGTCGAAAACAAAATTTTACTAATTGCATAGAACCACAAACTATTGTATTAGTGATAGAGATTGTGAAAATGAAATGTTAGAAGATGTGACTTGTTTTATCAGTTGCTCAAATTCCACGTTGTTAAGTATATTTGTATATATAAATCATTTGACTTGAATTAATTATCGTGGTTCAGATTCCACGTAAATATTAAAATTTACTTATTTCTACACAAATTAAACTCATAAACCTGATAAAATGTTTTAAAAATTGGTTTTCTACAAATCCTTACAGTTGATGAATCTATTTGTATTTACAAAAATTGAAGGTGGAATGAGAGAAAGTAACTCAAGTATAATTGGTGGTCAAGTGGAACATAACACATAAATATGCCAATAATTGATGTTGGTCATGTCATGTAGATGATGTAATAAGTTGCAAGTTGGTCGCATTGTCACATGACATGAAAGACAAAAATGATGTTTGGGAACACGTTTAGCAGTAATCCTTTCAACTCAACGACCAATATGTTTCTCCATCTTCAAGTCGTCTTATGCATTTTACAAATATTCCATTTCTTTTATTATTTTATTAAACATCCCCTAATTTCTTCTTAACTATATATTAGCCATACACTTAAACCCTGATTAGGGTTTCATTTAATCATCTTTTAAACAGTGGACACCATGATGACTAGTCGCTTATAAACCTATCAAAACCCTAGTTTTTTTGTTTCAATTTTTTTTTTTAAATATGTATCGTCAATATGTAACTAGAAAATAATTCCTAAAAATAACCAGCTAGCTAGAGTATTTTTGTTTGTTGACTAAAGCTGGCACTTTAAATTGTAAAATTAGTTCATATCGAAAATGACATAATTGATTTTAAAACTAATCTGACCACGAGATTTGATCATTTGAAGATGTTTATTTTTATAGTTCAAATCCAATAAAGAATTCACTTTCATCAATTTTTTAAATGATTGTTCGTGTGGTTTTTTTCAGATTTCGACTATCTAAAGAGCCTAAATTAATTAGATAATAACTTGACCTTTATCCGAAAGTCAACTACACGTCCCGACAAAACAAACACCTCTTCAAGGTTTTTTTTGGTCATAACATTTTTGTTTACCAAGTTTTTCTTCAAACCTATTAAAAATAATTTTTTGTTTGTTACAATTCCTATTGATCTCCTTCTCGAGTTTAACGCTGTAAACGTCTTTGTCATTTGAATACCGTAATGCAGTTTATCAAGAAATGTCAAACCTTTAATACCTTTGTTAATTTAATAAATACTTAATGTCTTTATTCTTGTTGTTGTTGCGTCCATAACTCTATATGAACTTTATAAAATTGCAATTATAATTCAGGGTTCCGATAATCGAATTATAAGTTTATTGTATATATATATGAAGATAGGATTAATAAAGTGGAACTGATTATTTACGTATTTAATGAAGTATCAATAAGCTGTCGTTAGGTGTCAAATCTATTAACAAATAATGCTAATTGCAAAAACAAATGACATTAAATTAGTTTATGTTGATTCCTTTAATTACTCTTTAACACTTTGAAGAACATGCAACGCAGACACTTGTTCTGTTTTGAATTTCAACAAACCCGAAAACATTAGTATAATTTAATAATACTCAAATCGTTGCACGAATATTCCCAATATTACGTTATTATTCATTATGCCATTTGATATCAAAGAGATTTAGATATGTCTGCATTTTGATTTTTTTCTTCAGTAGAAAAAATACTAAATAGTGCTTCGAGCGGTGTAAAATATAGTATCAATAAATTGACCAAAGTAGTGGGGCAATATCGAAAGTATATGTTAATTATAGTTATCCAATAATCAAATGGATCCTTTTTAGATTTCTTGTACATATCCATACAAAATCCCAATCTCAATGGAGATATCTATGATTCCTACACAAATCCTACAAACAAAATATATAACAAAGATATTAATATAAAATCTATATATTTAAGAATTAAAGAGTAACTCTAATCTAGCAGAATTAAACATAATTTGTACAGAAAAAAAGAAAAATGGCAATAGTAATTTTGTGTCGGCCAGTTTAGGCAATTGAAGATTGTGTAATAAGAAATGCAAGTTGGTCCTTTAAGTGTTTGGCTGATAAAGGAATAAGATGTATGTTTATTGGCTATTCTATATGTTACATTTAATTTCCACCTGTAAAATAGTGACATTTGCTTAGTGAATCCTAAAGTTGATATTCAGAATATATATACATAATACTGTGAAAAAGTAGATATCTAAAAGAGAATAATGCCGATCAAAATTGTCAAAGATTTGTGACATTGTTTAAACTACAATAATATTCTAAAATGGTTGGTAATTTTTCAAAACAAAATGTAAGAAAAAACCCACTTGGTTCAAGCATTTAGTGTAAGGGAGGTGTATTGAACTAAACATTTGAAGTGATTTGATTTTTAATAAGATTTTAAATGATTTTGAGAGTTTTTATGAGTTTAAGGTATTTGTTATGATTTGGAATTAAAATTCTCTGCAATCCCACCTAAAATCATGAGATTTGGTTATTTGTATTTATAACTAAAAAAATCTTATAAAATCCTCTAAAATTCTTTGTAGTCATTAAAATCTCAATACTCAAAATATTTCCAATAACACTAGATTTGAAATAATTTTTTAAAATCAATGAATTTTAATAGACATTTACAAATCATATGTCCAATAACACACGATTTTAAGAAACATTTTAAAAATTATAATTGAATAACACATGATTTATTATTTTAACTCAAATCCCTTTGAATGGTCAGTCCAATACACCCCAAAGAGTACTTAGGCTTCTACTTAGATTCATTTAATCTAGAAAGTGTATTTTGTCGTCATTTGGAGTGATTGCCTTGCAGTGCCGGTCTTGTGAGGCAAACTAGATCTTGATTAAAAAAACAAGTTTCTATGACATACATCATTTTATAATCTACTTAAATCCATATAAGTTATTCATGTTTTACTAATCAAAACCTAGATTTTTATCTTTGGATGACTATCTATTTGAGAGATATTAACATGGATTATGTATATAAGACTCAGATAATTAATGTTCGAACAAGAAAAAGTCTATACAAAAATTTACTATAGCTTTATTCATATATTTATGCATATTTGACCAAAAAAGAGATCAGTACAAATAGCATATAAGATGAGGTTTACAAGTTAAACACTATTCATTTGGTTATCCAAATGATTTAAAAGTTGCAAGTTGAGTTATTTTTCCATAATAAAACTAATAAAAAGGGTTAAATGTGAAATTCATAAGAGAGAGATTGGACCACAATAAATAGGTAATTATTATTAATATTAATAAAGAAATTCCATGTTTAGGCCGTAGACTTTGGAGAACCTATGTCAAGGCTGCACGAAACCGATCTAAAGAAGAAAATCAGACATTGAAACACAAGACCTTTGTCTCTTTACTTCTCTCTCTCTCTTTATATATATATACATACACACAGTTATATCCATATCTAGAGAGATCTTCAGAGATTGAGATTACAAAGTTGTAAATTTTTATATATATTATCAGAAATAATTAATGGCAGTGGGAGACGATGTATCTTCGATGAGAACGACGACGTTAGTGGCTCCAACAAGACCCACGATTACTGTTCCTCAAAGACCTCCGGCGATTGAATCGGCGGCGTATTTCTTTGGTGGTGGAGATGGGCTTAGTCTAAGCCCCGGTCCACTTTCTTTTGTCTCTTCTTTGTTCGTTGATAACTTCCCTGACGTCTTGGCGCCGGATAATCAAAGGACAACGTCATTTTCTCAGCTTCTTGCCGGAGCCATGTCGGTATCTCCCGGAGGCAGCGGCGGAGGACGTTCAACGGCGGGGATGTTAGGCGGAGGAGGTCCGATGTTTACAATACCTTCTGGTTTAAGTCCTTCAAGTCTTCTCACCTCTCCCATGTTCTTTCCTCCTCAGGTAATTAATTAATTCTTTATAAAAATTGAACTTTGTTAAAGTAAATCCTTCGTAACTAATCTTGTTGAGCTTATTGATAGTCACTATCAATAACAGTACAAACCAATAGCCTATAATCTTGTTTTGGACATTGTTAACTAGTAGTCTATAATCAACATTTCTCATGTAATTACCTTTTTCATACGTAATAGCATCACTTAATCGATAGTATATAATATAATGTTGCAGTCGCCAGCTCAGACCGGCTTTCTCCAACCGCAAACGCAATCACAACGGCCAGACACATTTCCTCACCAAATGCAGTCATCGACATCTATGGCCGTTCATGGTCGTCAATCTTTTGACGTTTCACAAGCTGATCAAAGAGCTAGAAATCATTCTAATAATAACAGGTCGTATAATGTGGTGAATGTTGATAAACCGGCGGATGATGGTTATAACTGGAGAAAATACGGACAAAAGCCAATCAAAGGGTGTGAATATCCAAGGAGTTATTACAAATGCACACATGCTAATTGTCCGGTTAAGAAGAAAGTTGAACGGTCCTCAGATGGACAGATCACTCAGATTATTTACAAAGGTCAACATGATCACGAGAGACCTCAAAATCGCCGTGGCGGTGGAGTCAGAGATTCCGTTGAAGTTGGTGATGTTCATTTCGTTGGTGGTTCAGGTCAAATGATGGAATCTAGTGATGATAGTGGTTATGGTAAAGATCATGATGATGATAACGATGATGATGATGAATATCTTCCGGCTTCAAAGATAAGGTATATTAGTGCGGAAGTTTCAATATTCCGAACATATGTCTTAGATCTCATTAGAAAATCCGGCCTACATTCTCGTATTTCTACTTTTGGTGGCATTTTCAATTAATTTATTAGTATTGGAATTGTAGAAAAACAGACGGCGTATCGACGACTCACAGGACGGTGACGGAACCAAAGATTATTGTTCAGACAAGAAGTGAAGTGGATCTTCTTGATGATGGCTATAGATGGCGTAAGTACGGACAAAAAGTTGTCAAAGGAAATCCTCATCCGAGGTAAGTTACTTTTAGGGTTGTGAGCTAATGTTCGTATAATTGAGTCAATATTAGAAATAAATTGATTATTTTTATATTTATACATTATTACTTTTGGAAATAATAGGAGTTATTATAAATGTACAACGGCGAATTGTACGGTACGTAAACATGTAGAGAGAGCTTCAACGGATGCAAAGGCTGTGATTACGACTTACGAAGGTAAACACAACCACGAAGTCCCTGCCGCTAGAAACGGTGCAGCCGCAGCAACTGCAGCTGCGGCCGGGACGTCTGATCAACATCGTATGGGATCAATGTCGGAGCAACAACATATGAGTTTCGGTAACAATAATAATACAGGCCAATCTCCAGTTCTTTTGAGGTTGAAAGAAGAGAAACTCATTATCTGACTTGCTTTAAATCGAGGATTTTGGATTGATATAGATTTGGTTAACCGGATCTCTGATTGATTATTCTAAACCGGGCTACTTATTGATGACTTGTAACATGTGTGATGTGAATTGAGTGCAATGCTTTTGACTAAAGAAACTAAAATTATTATATTTTTCTTGTATGTAATCATTTGTTCAAGAATGTAACATATAGATTATTTTTTTATTGCAGTCTTTTTCCTACATTTATTTTGTTATAAAAGAAATCTATTTTGGTTGAAAAAAAGAAAAGAAATCTATTTTAAATTACAAAGAAAAGGATTAGAGATAAGAAGAAAAATAATTGATTCATGTCTGTTTCTCTTCCAAAATTAAAGGAGGATTGTCTAATTGTCCGTAATTATCTCTGTCGATTGGGTTCTCACTATTTTACATCAAGAACTATTTTCCTTTAATTTTTGTTTTTTGTCTTCCGATGGTCTAATGCGGGGATTGCCCTCCCTGCGTTGGACCCGTTTACCCGACCCGGGTCGATACTCACACTGCCCGGAAACTCTTTGAGAATAACTCTTAGGATTATGGGTTGCTTAAACTCCAAGCATTCTTCTCCCGTGGGTCCTCCACGTCCTTCTCATCGTCGTTTTGACACCACCGTCCACCGCAAGCATCCACAAAGTCACCATAACCGCCATGTTCTTCCCGGTCCGCCATCTCACCGCCGTGTTGTTAATCCGTCTCCGATAAAACATCGCAATAATAACGATGATGCTCCAAGATCGAGGACAGGTGCTAGCCTGAGATCAGGCTTGCCTCACGGCAATGTAGAGGCTGAACAAGTGGCGGCTGGTTGGCCCTCGTGGCTCAGCTCTGCTGCACCCGAGGCCGTTCATGGGTGGGTCCCACTACGCGCCGAGGACTTTGAGAAAAGGGAGAAGGTAAAAGAACCCTAAACCTAATCAAAGATCATTATATTACTTGCCAGAAAAGAAACAACTGTCAACAATTAATATCTCATTTTCTTTGAATCTTAGATTGGGCAAGGGACGTATAGCAACGTGTTTCGGGCTTGTGAGGTATCGACGGGACGAGTTATGGCTTTAAAGAAAATACGGGTCCAAAATTTTGAAACTGAAAACATAAGATTCATAGCAAGAGAAATCATGATTTTGAGAAGATTAGATCATCCGAACATTATGAAACTCGAAGGGATCATCGCGTCAAGGAATTCAAACAGCATGTACTTTGTGTTCGATTATATGGAACACGATCTCGAAGGCTTATGTTCATCTCCCGACATCAAATTCACCGAGGCACAGGCAAGAGAGAAAGATAGATAAAACAACCATAACCTCTCCTACAAGTAACTCTGTTTTATTTCCTTCTGATAACCCAAATTTCATTTTCAGATTAAATGCTACATGAAGCAACTACTATGGGGAGTAGAGCATTGTCATCTAAGAGGGATTATGCACAGAGACATTAAAGCCGCAAACATTCTGGTGAACAACAAAGGAGTTTTAAAGTTAGCTGATTTCGGATTAGCCAACATTGTAACACCAAGAAACAAAAATCAGTTGACGAGTCGGGTTGTGACATTGTGGTATCGTGCACCAGAACTTCTAATGGGTTCAACCAGTTATAGCGTGTCGATCGATCTTTGGAGTGTTGGATGTGTCTTCGCCGAGATTCTTACAGGACAACCACTTCTTAAAGGAAGAACAGAGGTGATAAAAGGACCAAACTGATACATTGAACTTATTCATTCCAGAAAAAATATTATTTTTCTGAATGTTTTGTGTTTGTGTGTGTTAATTCTGTGTAGATTGAACAACTTCACAAGATTTATAAACTCTCTGGATCACCAGATGAAGAATTCTGGGAAAAAAACAAGCTTCATCCTCAAACAAAGATGTTTAGACCACAACATCAATACGAAGGTTGTCTCAGAGAAAGATTTGATGAGTTTCCGCAAACCGCAATTAATCTTCTAGAGAATCTATTGTCTATTGATCATGAGAAACGAGGCACTGCTTCTTCAGCTATAATGTCAGAGGTGAATACAAATTACGAAACGAAACCCCAACCTGATCTCCAATCAAATAAGCTAATACTCTTTTGTATTCTCTGTGGTTTGTTGTTCTGATCAGTACTTTAACACAAAACCTTATGCTTGCGATCCATCGACGTTACCTAAGTATCCTCCTAATAAAGAAATGGATGCGAAGTACCGTGAAGAACTTCAACGAAGGTATCAAACAATTAATGGAATTTCACCAGCTCTCTATAAATATTGGTGTTAAGAGATTGAAACTTTGTTGTTGCAGAAGAAGAGTTAGTATCAAGAAAAGAGATAACTTGGCGACCAAGAAAGTAGGAAAATCTCGTAGAACGATCAAAGAGCAAACAAATCTCAGCAGATTACCAACGCACCAGGTATTATGGAGTTTTTTGAACCAAACCGATTCTTAGTCCGGTATATGTAACTTTGCTCTTAATTTTTGCAGGAAGCGAAGAAGGAAACTGAAACACAAATTGTAATGCAGACACCGTCAGAGACATCTCAGACGACGACACGAAGCGAGTTTCCGTACAACAGTTTGTCCCAAACGACTGTACCAGCTAGTGGGTTCGCATGGGCAGGGACAAAGAAGAAGAAAGAAAACGATGTATCTTCAACACTTACTTATAACCAACCAGGAGGATCTACGAGCCACGTGAGTGGTATGAGCATGGCTTTCGCTAAAAACACTTTTGGGTTAACAATACATGAAGAGAAACCAAACTCTCTTAGACCGCACGTTTCTCTGGACTCCTCTAATGCATTGTTGTTCTCTGACGTGCATCACAAGAAAACAGGAGAAAATACGGTAAGTCAATGAACCTGAAGTTGAAATTCGAGTTTGAGGGCTTAATATATATATTAGTGAATAATAATATTCTTTCAGGATTTGACGAATATTGGGGCGAATGCGAAGATATTTCAAAGTAATGGGATGAATGAAATATTAAGGAGGACTGAAACTGATGTTAGAGTTGGTGTTCGAAGACCACCAAGAATTGAGAGAGGTTAATATTGGGGAAAAACATTCTCTTAGGATTAACCTAACATCATTTGTAAGTCTATAATTGTTTAATTTGTCATTTTTAAAAGAAAACCCAATGAAATGGTTCAATTTCAGATTTACCAGAAGATAATTTTATTTGTTTATTTTTTACAAATCTCTTTGTGAGAGTTTATTACACAATGTTTTTTTGGGAACTTTTGAAATTCTTTTGAGCTTGTTTATGACTTTGTATAGTTTTGGATGAGGTAACAAATGTGTCTTCACTACATATTTGGTTTTAAGTATGAGAAGTTGTAAAATATAATTTGGATGTATCAAATATATTCTTTTTTTAAAAAAATATGCAGAGAAATAGTAGAAAATTATAAATAACAATTGCTTGAAAATATATAGCTGCCTAATTAAAGAAAATAACAAGTATAATAACATCTGGATACAAAGAAAACTGAATAAGATCCAACTATATGAAATACCAAGGGGAATAAGGACTCACGCGCCGAGATTTATGAAAAAAATGAATTTTGATCGAAAACAGCGTTTTAGGTGGGTTTTGTGCACACGCGCTATACGCGCTTGTGCTGCGCGTGGGTTTTGTTTATACACGCTATAGAGTAATTTTTTATTTGGGCTTTTAGTTCAAATTAAGCCCATAGTTATAATTCAAATCGCTCTATACGTGGGTTTATATTGGGCTCTTTCATTAACGCCAGTTTTAAAACTTATTTCTTGGGCCTGCAGTTATTTAATTCAAAATTACTCTAAACTAATATATTGGCCCATTTCACATTTTCACTCGGTAACTTTTAATTTGGTATGTGTAACTTTTTGGCCTTCCTCCTTTGATATATATTCGTTCCAATGATTTTTTTTTTTTTGAGATCTTCACATTACTGTGGATCAATTGAGGAATTTGAGTTACCAAAATGAGATAAAGAGCAAAATAAAAATTAAAAAAAACAAAAATATCAAATATTGGTGGCATAATACTACAAGTTATGTACAAAAGGTCTTGGCATAATAAAAATTAAAAAAAACAAAAATATCAAGTTATGCTTCCACTTAAGTTTAAAGAGCTATTTTGGTAAGAGCACAAATATATAAAAAGAAAGAACGAAAATTAGAAAGAAAAAAAAATTAAACTTTTACAATTCTTTCTGAATGTTTCTTAGACGAAGAAGAAAAAAGAAGTGGGTTTATTCTTGAAGAGGTCTGGTTTAGTTTTAGAGGACTCGAAGCTGAGCAAGAAAAGCAGCACATAGATCCAAGAACAAGAACTGAGGACCTAGTACCCTCTGAAGATCCAACAGATACTTGTCGTCTCGAGTTTTATATAACTGTTTCATCATCAACAAACAACAAACATCATCAAGTAAATTACTCTTGTTCTCTTCCAGTTTCACAAGGCCATGAACACTAAAGCTTCATTTCACTAGAAATCAATCAAGAAACTACGTAGTAGGATATATCAATATGATGATTTGTGGAACTGATTTTTGAACATATGTTTACATAATTGCTTTGTGTGGGTTCTCTACTCTAACATGGGTTTTACTTCATATGTTTACATAATTGCTTTGTGTGGGTTCTCTACTCTAACATGGGTTTTACTTCATATGAATGTGTACTATCATATGAGGTAATGAGGATTTTACCTGAATTTCAAACTTGACAACATTTGGCGACTTGACAGCTGCGTCATTCTCTATTATGCTGGACTCGTCCCCAAAGTAGTTGTTATCGTGCATCGAGTTACTGAGGATTCCATCTGCACTGTTAGGAACCCATCTGCACTTCATATTGTAGTGCCCTATCTTCTTCCAACACACATTCAAATCTTGCAGGGCTTTCAGGACTTCCGTCATTATTTCACGGGGATGAGCCCGAGACTGTTGGATCAAGTGGTTATATTATCAATCAAACTAAACAGATAGATATCAAAAGCTGAAATTATTTTTTTAGCATAAACAGAGAAAATGTCAAAACCTGAAGGCCAAGAGCCCATTTTCTCTCAACAGGGTATTGAGATCTTAAGCCAACTCCTTGATATTCCATAAGTCCTGGAAGCCTATGGCTAACAGGTGAAGCTACGCTTTCGGTTGGATGCATACGTGGAGTACCTTCCTGATTAATTAAACATTCAAGCATTACTTCAAAAATCTTTTGCTACAGTCAAAAGGGACAAGGAAGACCCACCATGGTCTCTTGAAACTCGGCCCCGAGATAACCACTAGAGACACGGAACCGATTGTCCAGTATTAGATAGTATGTCACAGTGCCCTGGAAGACAGCAGTCGATAGAAATTTTGTATTTCAGATCTTTTGATGGAAAATATTTTTTCCTATGAGAATAGAAGAAAAAAATAAAATGGACAATAAAGTGAGAAACGCATACATCATTTTGGGTCCGGTTGCGAAGAGATTCAATTAGGAGATTTCTGTCAAATCCCATGTTGATAACTTCTTGGAGAATCTCCTCATCAATCTACCAATGAAGCCAATGCTTTATTTATCGGAAAAGGGAGATAGAGGCAATCTCTAATGAAAACAAGAGTAGACACATGAGGTTTACCTTTTTAGCCTGTTGCACTGTATCTGGAGGAGGAACAGCTAGATACCTTGGAAGATGAGCTTGGAACCAAGGGTGTTGCCGGATCTCAGGGATGGTTACTCGTTTCATGGGGTCAACCACAAGCATCCGGGGGATCAAATCTCTAGCACCAGCAGATAAATGGCTAGGTAACGTATATATCCCTCCCTAAAGGAAGATGGGGTGGCACGAAATAAAAACCCATATTCAAGCATTATTTCAAAGATGTTTGACCAATAAAGGTTTAGAGAACAGAAAGGTCAAGTAACAGAACGTCTTTTGCAGTACCTTTATCTTCTTGAAAAGGTTGGGAATGTTTTCATCATCAAACGGAAGAGTCCCACAGAGAAGAGCATAGAGTATCACACCACAGCTCCAGACATCTACTTCAGGTCCAGCATATAATTTGCCCGAAATGACCTGAAACAAATTACAGATCTCGATTATAACAGACCATTTGAAACAAGCCCTATTATAGTGCCCCTAAGATACCTGAAAACTGAAGCACTTACCTCTGGAGCAGCATAATTAGGACTTCCACAACTTGTCTTCAAAAAATGACCATCTCGCATTATGTTGCTCAGGCCAAAATCAGCAATCTTCACATTGCATTTAGAGTCCAAAAGCAAGTTTTCCGGCTTAAGATCTCTATGAACAACCATATTCCGATGGCAGTATTCCACTCCTGATATTATCTACACGAAGACAAGTCATGGCCAATTTTTTTAACTCTCAGAATATAACGATAATTAAATTGTTGGTGGATACTTAAATGTTGATAAAGAAAACAAACCTGCTGAAAAAAGTTCCTCGCCTCGTCCTCCTGCAATCTACCTTTCTCTACAATATAGTCAAACAGCTCACCAGAGTTCACATACTCCATGACTAGATAAATATCTGTAGGAGTCTCAATGACCTCATAGAGACGGATGATGTGAGGATGCATAAACAGTCTCAAAATTTTGATCTCTCTTCTCACTGCAGCGGAGAGAAAACAGAAACGAGCACCAAATGAGTTTAATTAAAGGAAAGATAAAACGAAGCTATATTCCAGAGTTGTAAAAACCCAACCACAAAATTACAATCTGGATACACAAAATTGTACCTTTCTCCTCCATTTCCATGTTCTTGATTTTGCGACGATTGAGGATCTTAATTGCAACTTTATGTCCCGTCAATGCGTGCTCAGCTATCTTCACCCTACCAAATGAACCTATACCAAGAGTTCTCCCGAGCTTGTAATTAGGTAGAATTGATTCCACCCCACTTCTACCGCCTGGTCCATCCATTTTCTACACAAAGATGTAACCAAATAAAAGATTTATATAAGATACTACAAAAGACACAAAAATAATCTGCAAGGAGTATTATAAAGATATCAACTTTCAGTTATCGATCGGTTGCAGAAAGAGTATTGGATTCTAAATTTCACTCGTGTAATCGTTTGAACATGAGAAGTTTAGCGAGAACAAAATTTTAATTGCGAGTTAAACACAACTAATCAGTAGATTATCGAGTGACCCTTTCTCTATCCAATCCAATCCAATCCAAATTTCTGATTCACATTTCTTCGTGTAGTTATTTTCTCTTAAATAAAACAGACAACGAATTAAAAGTACAAATAAGTGAGAGCAACGGGCTTAACGATTTACCAACACTAACAGAGCTTAAAAAAATCAATTTTAACTATCCCCAATTGGCAATGAGAACCCTAATAATTCAATCACTGGATGGATCTCTGATACCTGATAGAGACATGATGATTTCAAGAACAATCAAACACACCCTATTTGCAATTAACATCAAAAAGATGATTGAGATATCGAACTTACCAAAAGTAAGAGGTAGAGAGAGAATTCCGAACGAGAAATGTAACAAAAAAGACAAAAGCTCTAGATTTCTAAGCTAAACATATCAGAAAAGTAAAATTGAGATTCGAAAATAGAGAATCGAGATCAGCTTAAACCCAGAAATTGAGAGATTCTCCCCTATTTCTCTCCCCTCTCGCTCTCTCGTTGCTTGTAAGCCTATAGGCGCAACGAAGAAATTATTTGATTTTTGTTTCTTCAATAAGCAGGGATCTATACTAAATTACCCCCAGAGTTACGCTTAATTACAATAAATGCCCCTATGCAGACGTGGCACAGAGTCAACAGCTTTCATCTTTTGGCAAAACATTCTGTGTTTAGCTAGACGCTTTGTGTTAATGATTAACCGTTACTAATTTACTTTATTTAAGAACAAAGTACAGATAGATGTTTAAGTTTTTAGTAATTTCCAAAAAGATTTGTCCGTCTTAAACCGGTTTATTAGTGATTGCACTCTCACAAAAAACTATAATACAAAACCGGTTGATTCTCGGTTATGACCAAATGTACAAGACAAACTCATGGTTTCAAGTCATAAGCAAACTTCAAAAGCCTAGTAAAAAGGTTTCTTCTCCTGCTTAACGTGAATGGAGAAGCAGAGGATCTTCAGGTGAGATGTCCCGCGAGTACTGCGATGCCGAAAGCGCCGGATCTCGATAAGCAACAATGAGTTTCGAATAGAATTCAGACATGTTTTGGTCTCTCTCGTCTGCTTTGTCTTTGTTTACCATGCACTGCAAAAGGCAAAACATTTAAAAGGTTATGAGAAGAAGATGTAATGGCGACCACTCTTGCTGCGGGTTTAATCCTAAGGACTATGCTTCATGTTCTGATCATAACATCTACTCTGTTTAAGCCTATGAAATCATATTTTTTAGTTAAAGTAGGCAGCTTTATGTTCCCAAACAGTTCTGAAGAAAGAGTAATGATCTTCAAACTCGTGGCTCAACTGAGAAATGGTTATAAATATGGGGAAGTGACTCCCTAAAGCTTTACCTCGGTAGGATAGGATTTAAAAGTTTGTAAGAACCGTCTTTGGCAGTACATGCTGAAAAGGACAGTGAGAATCGGGAGGGGAATTGTTAAAGAAGATGCCAATGGAAGCTCTTTAAGTCCGAACAATCCGATTGCAATAATATGCATTAGTACCAAGGAGAAGATAGAGGCGCTGTGTACTATTGGCCAAAACTTTCCACCAGTTTCATACCTAGCTGCATATACATTTAGGAGCTGCAACACAAAAAGGACAAAAAGGTCAAGTAATTGCTACCATCAAGTTGTGATGAAAAAATGGATTCATTAAGGCAAAAACGAATTATGTGACAAGAAAATGGATTCTTGATGTAACGTTAGTGTCATGTTCTAAGCTGCAAACAGACATTTCGTTTAAAGATGCTATTCGAGAATTTAGAAAAGGAAATACACATAAAAAGTGAGATTCCATATCGAAAAAATGTGTAGCCGATTCATAGGTTATATAGCAGATTCCTAATTGGCTTTATCAGAGTTTTGAGGAGCATCAGTGGGGAATATACTAAGCATTACCCAAGAGAATGAAATTGGAATCATTTTAGATATTAAATTACTGGATACTCTCTTTATAAAGTAACTGAAGAATAAAACTGGTTCGGTTACCTGGTTGCGGTAGATGACATAACCAAGACAATAGTAGACCAACAAGAACGGCAGTATCAGTGGCGAAAGAAAGAAGTAAGTTGTACCGAGAAGTCCAAAAAAGAGAATCTTTGGAATTTCTTGGCAGAAAGGAGTCGAAGGGACCTCAAATTCTTTGTCATCTTCCTTGCTGAAAAGCTTCGTTATAAAACTCCAGAGAAGAGGAACCAAACGGAGGATCTCTGATGATAAACCAGTCCATCCGGACGTCACAACATAAGATATAAAGAACGATGCCTGCACCAATAATTAAACATGTCTCATGGTCCAAAAGAGAAACTACAGAAACTTCCATACTGGATTTTGTGTTCATTACCTGTGCTGGCACAGCTGCAGCAAGCACACCAGGAATTTTCTTAGGTTCAAGGAACACATTAACACGATAAAAAGCAGTTCCGGACAGTACATTTGCAAAGAAACTGTTCCATACGGTAAAAATTAACAGCTTGATACATGCAGATTTCTCGATCTGGCTATGAGAAACGAATCCTTGCATTGAGGAAAGTAGAAGCATAATGGGTGGTACTATATAAAGGAAAAGCTGGAAAATTAGACTCGGAAGATATCCTGTAATCACTTGACTCACAATTTTCCTGCAAACATTAGAAAAGAGAAAAGTTGGTCTTTATTAGTCTCAATTAAAACAAAAAACCATTATTATTTAAATGGGGTTTTACTCACATATTTAGTATGCTTTTTAGAAAAGGGAACCAAGTCTCTAACTGGTGAAGATTAGCTAGACCTTGAACCAATACAACAGGGAAAATGTATAGGATTAACAAAGCTACGAAAGCCACGAATACCACCACATTGGACATCCATCTTCTCACGAAAGATGCGGTGAAAAATGGCCAATGAACATCATTAGGCTCCGGGGCTGGCTCAGTTAGCCATTGTGTTGGATCTATTCCTTGCTGAATGTTAGTTGCTATTGCAGCACCGTGTCTTGTCCTAAAGGAAACGAAAGCGGCTGGAACTTCCTAAAAGGGTTTGCCCCAAAAAAAAGTGAATAAATATGTTGATGAATGTAACTAGTCAAACAAAGACAAATTCTTACCTCTCCAGCCAATAAAGACTGTTTCAGTCTCATGTCGTCTTCTAACTTCTCAAGCTTCTTTTGGTAATGGTCAACCACATCAACATTCTTCCCAAATATCCCTAAAAACCCATCTCGCGTAGACTTTTGGCGAGATATGCTTCCGGATTTTACTCGAGTAAGCTTCTTGTATAGCTTCTCAGCATCATTCTACAAGTATTAACAAATATATGAAATCCAGAAATATAAAAAGATAAGGCATTATAGAATCATTAGTTGGTAGAAGCTTCACCATTAGATTCTTTAACTTGTCTGTCCGATGAACAACTACATGAGAAAGATACGTGGAAGAATGATACTCCCTGAAAAAGTTATTGACTGTCTCACTTATACTGTTCTCAGACACAAGAGGAACACCACTGACGAGAACTGTAAACTCTTGTGGCTGAGGCTTGGATGAATAAAGATGAGCAATCCGCTTTGATGAAATGTACTTGTTCTCCTGCAAAGTTACTCCAAGCATTATTTTATGTTCACATGAAGGTGCAAAGAAGAGGAATGAATAGATAAAATAAAAGGCTTCTTACATAGTAAAGTAGAGAGCAAACAAACGCCGTGAAGATGTATATAGCGCAAAAGTGGATCCACAGCCTGAAGCGATACACATACAAGCATAAGAAATTTGCTAGTACTAATAATAAATCGGGAGAAATCTTAGATGTAGCTTCCATTCCGTACTTCTTTGATCCATCGTTAACATTAGAAATGCTAAAGGAATCTATAGACTTCTTTGGCAGATCAAAAAAATCTGTAAGCTCCGTGCCCATATAATTAACTGGAAGAAGTATGAAGATCCCAACCAAAGAAGCAAAGCTAAACACTCTTATACTGCCAAAAGAAAAAGCAATTTAATTTCACATAATACGTCCCAAAAAATATACTTTAAGCAAATTCTGAATGAATTAATAACCTGAAGATAAAAACACGAGTAAAGACCAAAGCATCTAAGCCAAGATTAGAGAGGATATCTTCATTGGTAGGTTGCAATGCTCTTTTGACCCAACCTGCTGTAGGCAAAAGCCTCTCGAGGTTGAATTCATTTGACTGTTGAGATTTCCCGTCTTTCACAAGCCGTGGACCGTATACAGTGACATTACCAGGCTGCTTTCTCAATATTGAATACAAAGTGAAAAACAGAAAACAGAGCCCAAGATTGATTCCCACTGAAGTTAAAAGTGCTGACAGAAGCATAACTCCAAATTGTGTCCTCGTAAACGAACAACGGGTTTGGTTTCAGCCTATAACTAGACCAAGAGAAGCCTGGCAGTAAATGCAAAATGATTGTTAGGAGTAACATGGAATCAATTTACAGTAGACACAGCAAGATATTTGCACTCCATTTGAATGAAATCAAACACAATATATATCGTAACCATTACAGTCTTCAGCAAAATTGAAGAAGATATGTGAAAATTGACACACACACACACGTCGCGCGCGCAGAATTATGAAGAGAATGAACCGGGTAAGGAACTGGTAGTGATACGATAAACCTATAACTAATATATGAAATCTACAAGCTAATAAATGTTTTCTAATCTGGATCATATCTTCCAAAAATGCTGAAACTTTTCGATCAAAAATCCAAGGAGAAGAAAAGATGAAACCTTTGGGCATAAATCAGTCAAGGCGGTGCTCTTCTTTAGCTCTGAACATACGTAATAAGTCCTTGTGTCGACACAATACCGATTTCTCCATTGCTTTAACCCAAATTGGATAACTTTGCATTGGGATCCAAAAAAAGACTTGATCCTGATTTTAAAAAAATGTTACGTACTGGGTCCGCAACTCCGCGATGCTGGACAACACATGGATTTGAGCAATCTTGTTTGATCTCAATTGAAATAAAATTAAGAAAATTAGGATAGAATTACGTTAGGGATCTTTCTACTAAATGGGCCTAGTAAAAGGTCTCATTATGAAGTTTTCAAGCCCAAACTAAGAAGTTTACAAGCCCAAATTAAGAAGTTAACAAAAGTCTAAGAGCCACGCGCATCTATTGCACGCGTGCGCGTCTCAGTAATGTTGCAGTAAGGAAAAAAAGAAGGCATTTGAGAATGCCTCTAATGTTGTATCAACGAGAGAGTGAAGAAGAAGCGAAGGTAATAACCGATGTTTGAAACCAAGACGTTGAGGTACAGAACACACTTGTTCTTACCACAACACCATGGTAACATTGGTCGTTCTCTTCAAGTCTATCTTCTATATATCTAAAAGGTGGAGGCTTCCTTGTTTTTTTAATTGTTTTGCCGCAAACGGATGATTTGTTGTCAACCAAACTGATATCATTAAATTAATCATTCAGAATTTGGAAACGGAGGATTTGTTTTAATCACAACAAACATAATAAATAGTAAGGATTATTTGGAAACGATAAATGTCACAGAACAAATCATTCAAAGACATTATTAAGGCGACTAAATTCGCAAAAGACAGAGACAGAGAAACGACGGCGTTTTCGGGTGGAGATTAGCATTTTCAGATGGCCTCGAGAGCTTGAAGAACGTCAGCTTTGACATCTTCAAAGTCTTCAACTCCAAAGCTGAAACGAACCAAGTTATCTTTGATTCCATACTTGAGTCTCTCCTCTTGCGGAAGATCCCTAGAATCAACAACACCCAAATTAATTAGCCACAAAACCACAATCAGAAAATCTGATCAATTTTATCAAAGAAAGGAAGATAATACATACCAGTAGGACATGATGGCAGGTTGGTCCACGATGCTTTCGCAGCCACCGAAAGATGGTGCAATGTAAGGAATCTTGAGAGAATCCACAAACTTGATTGTAGTTTCAATGTCTCCATCAATCTACTCAAGACAGATAATTACAGTTTTCAGGATCATTTTACTATAAGTAAGATTCTAAATCTAGAGTAGAGAGAGATTAAGTCAGTGATTGATCATTACCTCGAAACTGACCACACCTCCAAAACCAGTCATTTGTCGCTTGGCGAGTTCATGTTCGGGATGACTTCGAAGGCCTGGATAGTACACATGACTCACCTGCAAATCAAAACGCATCGATTTTAAAAAAGTTGTGTCAAGCTTTTACTTGTAATTAAGTACACACCAGAAATATTGCATACCTTAGGATGTGCCTCTAAAATTTCGGCCATCTTAAAGGCGGTGGAATTCTGCTGCTGTACACGCAGATGCATTGTCTTCATGCCTCGGATGAGTAGGTACGCAGCATTCTGTTAACAAATTTTTTATGAGATTTATGAATAAATACATAAACCAAGTCACTCATGGCATCATCAGGTAATTTACCGGGTTAAGTGTGCCTCCCAACACATGATGCAGATTGCGAATTTCTGAAACCAACTTCAGTGGACCACAGATGCATCCACCAAGGACCTAAGCCAAGGAGAAACAATATTTGTTAGCAAATGTGGTCTCTTTTCAAGTTTTACAATACATGGAACATTTTTTAACTCACATCATTGTGTCCTCCAATGTACTTTGTACAAGAGTGCACAACAAGATCAGCGCCAAAAGCAAGGGCTTTCTGATTCAGAGGTGTTGCAAAGGTCCCATCGATGCAAACAAGAGTTCCCCTTTTGTGGCATATTTCTGTAACTAGCTCAATGTCGACACATCTAAGAAATGGGTTTGTTGGGGACTCGGTGAAGAACAGAGAAACCTGCCAAACCAGTAGGAATGAATTTGTGAGACATCTCTCTTTCCAACTTTAAGAAAAAGTATGTATGAAGAATATGTAACAGAACTGACCTTGAATTCATTAACTGCAGCTTCAAGCCCTGCGATATCAGCAGGATCAATCACAGTGACCTGGATAAACATGACGTTAATCAATCAAGTCCAAAAGCAGCTTTATGGGTTCTAAATTATCAAGAATCAGAGAAACTGTAGTTGACAAAAAGGAAGCCTGTAATTATAAATTTCGGTTTAGTGGATTCTTACAGTGATCCCTAACTTGGGAAGAAAATTCTCCATGAAGATTCTTGTTTTTCTGTAGCAATCTGTAGTTGTCACAATGTGTCCACCAGCAGGAACCAATGCCAAAAGCATAACAGTGCTTGCACACATCCCAGATGCCATAACCAAGGTTGATTCAGCCCCTTCAAGTGCACTGCACAATATATTAATCAAACAAATCCAAAAGCATCAGGACCATAATAATCATTAGGAAAGACAAGTGAAATTAAAAAAGACATTTAAGACAATATAATAATAACCTTATCTTCTCCTCAAGTACCACAGTCGTAGGGTTTCCATAGCGACCATACTCGAAACTTGCACTCCGTTTCTCCTATAAGAAATTAAAGATTTTGAACCAAAAAAAGTCATGAATCTTGTCAAAAACTACTACCGTGGATTCGTAGGATTCCCATAAGGACCATACTCGAAACTTACACTCCGTTTCTCCTATAAGAAATCAAAGAGTTTGAACAAACAAAAAAAACAAGTCACGGATCTTGTCAAGAACTACTACCATAGATTCCGATCATACAAGTTATTCGATTCAATGAGTCAACAAAAAAATAAAAACGCAGTGAATTGTTATTCGACACAAAGCAACAGAATCAATCAGCGAAAATAGAGGAACCTTGAAGTCGATAAGCTCGGCAGTTTTCTTGAAGAAGTAGGCAGATGTGTTGACTACAGGAGTAGTGATAGCATCCGTGACTATACCACGACCTAATCTTTCACCTGTTGAGAAATCATAAAACCCAATTTCTCAATCTCCAACACAAAAACCAACGAGAAATCTGATTCTAATTGCACAAAAACCAACGAGAAATGAGGATTGCAGATAGAAAAAGGGGGTTGAAATGGATCTCTTGCAGTGACGTACCAGCATGAACAGTGAGGCTCCCATCGGAGCTTAAGAATGAATGTTTCGAATCCGTCAACTGTACACTACCTATCTCCCTAATCCCCTCGGCCACCAGAACCTCCTCATCGACGCTTTTCAGCACGACGAGAGGAACGGCAGCCACCGGGGCGGCGGCGGCGGACGAGGCTGCGGCTGCAGATGCGGCGGAAGAAACCGCAGATGCAGACGAGGCAGCAGCCGCAGCCGCCCCAGAAGGTAACCCGGAAGCAGGGTTGTTGGACCACTTAGCCGCCACGATCTGTGCAACACCGATGTTGCTACAGTTTCTACGGGCTTTGATACTCAGCTGACGGACGAAATTAGGAGGAAACCTCAAGATCCTCGAGGATAATCCACCGTCTCCGGTGAATGACGAAGAAATCCCGGCGGTGGCATTGAAACGACGGCGGGATGATCCACCGACGGGAGAACCAACGAGATCTGGATCAGAACGGCATTGAAAACCAGAGATTGAGGATGAAGAGAAGATCGTAGGGCACTGGAAAGATGAAACGGCCATTGTTAATCTCTCTCTCTCGCTATTGGTTTGTGGGGTTTGGTTTAGAGGTGCGTGAGGGCTTTCTCACCATGGGCGGGTTTTTATGAAGCCAAATTGGCTTTTGTCGTTTTCTGACTTAACCACTCTTTGGGGTTCGGATTAACTTAACCAAACCAAATGGGTTTCTTTTTTGTTCTAAATTTTTTCTAATTTTGTTGTTTTTTGACAACTTTTATTAATCTCTAACTTTTCAACATCACAAATATAGAAAAACGTTTCTTGCCAGAATTTAGTTACCCACATATTTTCTGGATTTTGAGTGTTATTAGTTGTCGTTGAGTTTTCAATTCAAACTCACACTCATTAGTCATTACATTCTGTTAAACTTTCATGTTAATTGTTTTTTTTATGATTTTAAATAAATATTTTCATCTTATTTAAATATAACAACCGGACCGGAAGTCCACTTGAATGGGGGACAATAGTTTTTGGGTCCAAACTTCAAAGCTTTGTGATGGACACTATTTTGTAAAGAAATTTTTTTATATTTTTAAATCACAATTCGTTACTTAATCACTATGAAAAAAATACAAATACATCTCAAAGATAACAAGAAAAAAGAAGAATCAATCATTAAACGACTATAATTTACGAAAATGCCACTAGAAATTGGTGAACGTGCGTTTTGAGACCTGAGGGTAGGTCGCGTTAATTTGATTATGGACTTGAGCCTAAAATTAAAATTTCTTTAAGTATTATATTGCTTACATATTGGATACAAAACAATCAACTATCACATGACTGAGTTATTATAAAATAAACAAGAAATAATATTTATACAAATCTTATCATGCTAAAATAGACTACATATATAACAAAAAAATTGATATCTAATTTGCATAAGTTTAATAAAATTAGGTGAATAATTTTGACAAACATATATATTTTTTGAAAATGGGCTTTAAAAGGCCAACGAAAAACAACGGTGGCCTACAAACTCGCCGGCTCTAACTAATAAGTAACTAAAGCCAGAATAGCTCAAAAGGCTGGAAAATTCAGTTTGGATCTAAAGAAAATGTCACGTCGCAATTGAATATTCACTTGACTTATGTTGATTGATCTTGATTTGAGGATTTAAATCAGGTTTTGAAACTTTAATATACTCATATCGATTTATCTGTTAATAGTAAAGGTTTTGTATTTGTTTTTTTTTTTTTTTATATAAATTAAATCCAAAACTTGTATCATTTACAAGGACTACACCTCTTG